>JAVLUX010000010.1:25916721-26161721 GCA_032164185.1 Moxostoma hubbsi
GAGGAAGTCAGCATAGAAATATGAAGAATGAGCGAATAGATTCAGACTGCTTTCCTATCACATGCGACCAATTCACTGAAAAGTACTGACTTAAATGAGCGATTCATATATGATTGGACATCTTTAGTTCTGATTAAAAACTGCCGATAGTAAACACCGGGTACAAGGCATGATATAGCGTTATAGATATGATATAGCCACTACCACCAACACTACGCCACATTAAAAATTTTTGCTTTGCTACTTGATTTACAAACTAGCGAATCTACCACCTCGCTACTCAGAAATGTAGTGAAGTAAATAGATTCGCTATTTGAAGTGAAGTACTGCCCCTCAATGCATATAACACACATCCAACGCAATGCATCGTAATATGTTAAACTGTTCATCTCAAGCACAACTGTTAAGATTCAGCATCATAAACTATAAAACACACATAGTGCAGAGCGGTGAAACTAGATGCAAACACATAGAATATCATCCTGCACTAAGGCACACTTAGCTGGAAACAAATAAATATAGTCAAAGACGTCCATCGTAGTACATGTTTACATACACTGGCAATTAAAAATAGCGCAGATGTGCAGAAGAATGTGTCCATGAGGCATTTGTGCTCAAAACATTAAGAGGCAGAATCTGAATGAAAGAGAATTGCTTCTCCCTTTCAGAGTTGCTACTTGACACCGCATCTGTAATGTAGTTCAAGGGCAAGGAGGCGGCGAGAACCGGCTTGACAACGTAAATAATATTTTAATGATAAATTTAAAAGACAAACACACACACACACACACACATGACGGACATGTCCATAAATGATCTCTCTCTCTCTCCTCGCACCACCATCTGCCATCGGCCTTTATCCATCTCGGAGGCTTGATTAGCCTGATACGGGACAGGGTGTGTATCGTTACGACCCGGCCCCGCCCTCCGCCCTGCCACAGCATCTTTTAAAAGCGGAGAGATATATGGCAATGGTCAAAGAGTCTGTAAAGTTCATGTTTCTGTAATTCAAAATATTCCATAGTTAGCCACACAAGACCTGCTCTCTTGTCTTGAACTGTAAGCCAGTGGGCGGTGCAAGGGAGCATGTTGTGTGATGTGTAAATACAAATGAGCTCTTTGGTGATGTCACGAACAGACAGATTTCAAAATGAGATGTTTCAGCAGGGTGACAATTATTAATACACTTTTAAGACTGGGGAGGAAGTTTTGATTTCTAAAATTTACAGTATACAAATAATGTAACATTTTCAGTATAAAATTTGATACAAAATGCCAATACAAAATTGGTGACACATACCAACTCACCGCAATTCTCTATAAGTTCCATTTCATGTAGAGCTTGCCAAAATAACAACAGGAGTACCGAGTGAGCATAAACAATTGTAAAAGAGTTGTTTTATTATGTGATTCATGGAGAAATCTAACCTTGTGAAAGTGTGTGATTGAGTATTTATTCCCTCAAATCTTGCTGTAGAATGTGAACGTCCATATGCAGCTTTCAGTGAGTAAATAAGTTCAATGTTCAATAAAAAAAGAATGTTGTGCATCCGCTTTCTAATTTCATTAGTCATTTTTAAAGGTAAAAATGTAGGGAAAAAAACGCATGACAGAATCACTATAGACTGCAATCAGCATTTGTGATGATATGCATCTGAGTGCGATGAAGACGTTCAGATCAGCTTGACGTCTTGTCAGTATTTTAGAAAAAGCTCATTGGTCACTTATTCAAAAGAAGAAGCTTACTGGTCACTTGAGGTGAACACAAGAGCCCACCCCATGACAGAGCGTTTTTTTCTGTCATGTTGGATAATTTTTTTCCGTTGTTGGAACCATTAACTCAACAGAGAGTCCTGACAAGTTATTAACAACCTCCTAATGGCAGATGTAAGTGCATGCTTCGCATCCCTCTGCTTGGCTGGCCGTTATGTTAATAAAGCTCACACCTGATAATTACAGGAAAAATAGTTGGTTAGTGTGATGCCAGCTTTAAGTCATGCACTATTATTATACAAGTGTAAAAAAAGTAAAAAACAGGCTAAAAAAGTAAATGTTTTTAAATTATAATGTGCTGTTTTACTTGCGATTTGTGTGAAAGTGAATAAAAATGATTATTGTTGTATGTATAACTAATGTAAAGTAAAATGTAGGTATTGTAATGTGATTCTATGAGACCAGGTTGTCTCCTTTTGTGTTCTACAGAAGTGAAGTAAATGTTGACAAAATTAAAAATTTGGGTAAACTATCCAATAATGGCTTGTTTGTGCCATGCTCAATAATTAGTCAGTTAAAAACTTGGAGATCGCATCATTTTGCAAAGTAAAAAAGTGAGTACAACACCTCAGCAAGAAAAGAGCTGAGAGGCTGATGAAACAGGGGTCCACTTAAAAATTAGAGTTTAACAAATCCTTACACGTCTCTCGATCATCAAAGACAACACACACGGCTCTCCCCTTACACACGCTTGCATGCACGCTATGCTTTGACATGGCGGCATTAGAGTCTGAGAACGGATTAATAGCTAACGGGACTAGCAGGCAAATTTAAAATCTCGAATCTCTGTATGTTTGCCTGATACATTCAGCTGATGTCTCATCCAGAAGCTCAGCATCTACGGTTGCCCATTATAGTGTGCGTTAAGCTCTAAATATAACCTTCTGATGACCTACTTTTCCCTTTAGGATTTGTGTGTATTGTTTGCTTGAAATGAAAAGAAAATAATAAAAAGCTTTAAAATTGTTCAGAGAAATTATTTAGGAAATCAGATTTGGAGCCTAAACCATGTTTTTTTCCTCTCCTGATGAAGAATCATGGGAAGAAGA
This sequence comes from Moxostoma hubbsi, assembly GCA_032164185.1. Taxonomy (NCBI): domain Eukaryota; kingdom Metazoa; phylum Chordata; class Actinopteri; order Cypriniformes; family Catostomidae; genus Moxostoma; species Moxostoma hubbsi. The sequence goes on from JAVLUX010000010.1 coordinate 25,919,544, forward strand.
GTGGTTTTGTGACAGGTGTAAGGAGGGTATCAGCAGCCATGGGTTGCATTTGTTGACTGTTGTTTTGTTTCAGAGTCTTTATCCCCTCTGGGCTCAGATGCATGGAGAGATGCAGAGCAGGGCAGCCGTAAAAAGGAAGTCAGAGATATCGGCACTGAGGAGATTGCTCTGACATGCTTGTCGGATTCTGTTCTGACCGATGAGGTTACCACAGGCGATGAAAAATGACACCTTCTGCATTCTCTACCTTCCTCCCTCACTCTTTCTTAGTCCTGTTGTTAATAAATGTGACCTGTCAACCTGAGTGACTCCGATATGTCCGGGAGCTCAAGATGAAAAAGAACCTCAAGAAATTAGCAATCAGTTGTAGGCTTATGCAATGTAACCCTGCATTTCAAATGACTTGAGCATGAAATGAGCTTCTTATTTGATGAATCTCTAAAAAGATAGACTGTTTCCTGTGGTAGTTTCCCTTGGCTCTCTCTCTCTCATGCGATTTGATAGTGGAACGAGTAAATTCAACAGGCAGGTCAGGAAAGTGGGAGACTCATTGCCTCTCCAAGCTTAAATTCTCTGACATGCATGTTTTTTACACAGCCCCCAGAGTATATACTACAGCCCCAATGAAACAGGATTCTCTAGTAACATAACAGCAGTACAGACTTGCAGGTACTGCCTTTGGGAGGCTTTTATATCCAGTAAAATATTGTATGTACATTGATGTAGCATTTATTCAATACATTTTCACAAGACAAGGCATAAAACAAAGAAAGATTCCCATGTCGGTTGATGATTTGGAACAATTCAACAGCACAACAGTAATTATCTATGCAGGGCGACTGTAAAAGTTTCACATCTGCTAGTCAAGATGAAACCATCCATCCATCCATCCATCCATCCATCCATACATCCATCCATCCATCTTCAACCGCTTATCCGAAGTCGGGTCGCGGGGGCAGCAGCTCCAGCAGGGGGCCCCAAACTTCCCTATCCCGAGCCACATTAACCAGCTCTGACTGGGGGACCCCGAGGCGTTCCCAGGCCAGTGTGGAGATGTAATCTCTCCACCTAGTAGTGGGTCTTCCCCGAGGCCTCCTCCCAGCTGGACGTGCCTGAAACACCTCCCTAGGGAGGCGCCCAGGGGGCATCCTTACCAGATGCCCTAACCACCTCAACTGACTCCTTTCCACGCAAAGTAGCAGCGGCTCTACTCCTCGCTCCTCGCGGATGACTGAGCTCCTCACCCTATCTCTAATGGAGAAGCCCGCCACCCTTCTGAGGAAGCCCATTTCGGCCGCTTGTACTCACGACCTAGTTCTTTTGGTCATGACCCAACCTTCATGACCATAGGTGAGGGTAGGAACAAAAATTGACCGGTAGATCGAGAGCTTTGCCTTTCGGCTCAGCTCTCTTTTCATGACAAGGTACTTGAACTCCTTCACTTGGGGCAATACCTCCTTCCCTACCCGGAGTACGCACTCCATCGGTTTCCTGCTGAGAACCATGGCCTCAGATTTAGAGATGAAACCTCTCATCAGAAATCAAAGTGGAGTGGAGTATTTTCTAATCTTATCCAGCCTGATCTCTTGAAATGTACCTGACAATGGCAACAGTTTTGCAAACCAAAATGATGTGCCTCAATACACGTTTTGCTGCAGCTTCGCAGGTAAATGTCCAGCGGTGGGGACCAAAAGCGAATGATGTTGGAATCAGAAGTGGTTTAAGGTGAATATTAGATTGAAAAACGTGCTTCCCTAACATAAAACTTTAACCAATAGTGTTCTTACAACAAATGAGAAGCCTTTTTGACATCTTTACCCTTAACCAACACCTAAACCTATATGATAGTGCTCTTAAATATAATTGAGGTGAACAACACAGACATCCTTACCGTTAACCAATGCCTAGACCTGACCGATGGTGTTTTAAATACAAATTCGACATGAAAGGACATTTACTGAAGCAACCACGTCATTTCGTGTCACTCCTTTGGCACTTTTGCTTCACTTTCACTGTGGGCTCGAGGATCAGTCTCCTAGTGCAAAGTTCAACACTCTATCAAGTGAGCTACCGTGCAAGCTAATCATCTTGGAATAAGTGTGTAAATGTAGGTGGGTCTATAATACAAGCAATGGTGCGTTAGAGTAAAAGTGTTTCGGTATCATGACATAGCAGGGTGTGAGCTATAGAGCAAAAAAAAATCAGTTTTAATAAAGTCATAATCAGCTGTTGTAGTCACGATTTGTGTGAAAGTGAATTCAATGCACAGTTGTTGTAGCGCCTCAAGTGTTCACCAGGAAACTGCCACAAAACATATAAAGATATAGTAACATTCATTCTATGAGACTAGGTTGATCTTATCGTATTGTAGTCAAAGATATTCAAGTCTGCTTTGATGCAGAATATATCCATTTTAGATTTTTTATATAAGTGAAGGTCCCCACAATCCACAATCTGTATTCAGAATTTTTACTTTTATGTTGATATGAGCCATATGATATCAAAGCATGCTTTGAATTTAAGTATGATAGGAATACACCAAGAATCTACTCATGTTGTCATATTTGAAGCCATCTGCTGACTAGTTTCTGCCCTTTGGGAAGAGATAAAGGACTGGAAATTTCAGAGAGCTCCAGGAGTGATGTCCCTGTAAAATTAGCAGAAATATTACCAGATTGCAAACACAAATACAGAAGACATGTTTCAAAGTCTATGTGATTCAAAATGATATTCTACATTTAATTACAACAGTGACAATAAAAACAAATAATTTAAGCTAATTATATCTATGAGACTGGTTTGAAACCTTAATTCATGCCTGTATACTCATCCAGCAACAAGGATGCTATTAGGTGCAGAAAATCCATTTTTATAAAAGGTTAAAAAAAGGAAGCATGTTACCATAGTAACAGAAACAAATATTGTTTAAATGATGACAAACAGTATGTCTCTGAACCTCCACCTACGCATGTGCTTGAAAAATACAACCTCTCAGAACCCATCAACGTGGCAACTTAGTGAATTCTCACAACACTAATGGCTGGCAGCAGTCTTGGCTTAAATAGGTCATGGCAGGGGGATAATTGTATTAAGTGCTGCAAATAGACAAGGAATTCAACAGGAAAGTGGGCTTTCTGTATTTCACATTGATAAAAGAAATCCTCATAAAGCTGTTTAAAAAGATTCTAACAATTGTAGAATTATTAAAAAGCTACTGTATTAAGAAATACAGATAAAAACATTATGTAAACTATTTAAAATGTTTATTTGTCATTAAGTCAGCATCTGTCACAGCCCTACATACAAATCTGATTCCAGTGGAGAAGTTTTAGCCATTAAAATCAGCAGCAAAGCATGGGATGTTTAACTTTCACAGAAATGTCCCCAACTTCATGCAGTGCCCAGATGCAAAGAAGCGAGAGAAAGAGATGTGTGAGAGAGATGAGGCAAAGGAGAGAGTGACAGGCAGACAGATATGAGTGACAGACAGACAGGAAAGTGGGCATTGGGGGGTTTGAGGGGAGGATTAATTTACCGTTCTCATCTTATTTTGGCTGGGTGGTGTGAGTGTTTTATAGATGTCATGGCTTGGCCATCGTCTCAGGCCAAGTACAAGTTGTACCCTGGTGCAGGGCCAGAACTCAGAACTGGAACATAAACAGGGACAACTGCAAGCAAGAAGCACTTTAGCAATAGCAAAGTACAGTATATAAATTATATGAATTTAATTGCATTATATAATTTTTTTTTAATCTAAGTGGCATCTGCATACAAATCTTGCTAAAGCTTTTCTAAGAAATAACGTTTCTTTAGGCAATTTCTTTTAACCAACTGGTCTCAAGATAATTTTTAGTGGTTGCATGTCCGGTCCCCTCAAGTTCACATAGGTACCCTAGCAGAGTAAACACAGGTGTAATTTTACACATTAATTATGGACATGCTCCATTAAATTTGACTTCCAAAATATGTCCTATCTGTCTTTAAGGTGCAGTATGTAAGATTCAGAAACCTTTGTTATTAATGACACCTGTGACTGTTAAGTGAACTGCAGCCAGCTACATGTTGCTCGTGTTCGCGCAAACACTCCATAGGGATGCAAGCGAACATCGAACAAAACAATGACGTAACGTACAAAGAGACAATGTGATTCATCGACATCATGCTGACAGATGAGGTAACATAATTAAAATTACACAGTTATGATTGTTTCACTACAAACTTTGAGACTGTACATTATATTTGAGTCTCCAGTGCTGGAACAGGGCTAAAAAGTGTGGATATAGGTCTGAATATGCAAGACTGTAGTTTGAAGTAATCACTTTTCTTTGCAAGATACATTGACTGCATTTATACGATAGCCTATGTCGGTGTTAGCCAGCTAGCCAACTTTATCAATAGCGGGTAGCTAAATTTGGTGGATGATGACAGTAGCTGTTTATAAAATAGATTGTACATTATAAATATGTTGACACAATTCAGAATCGATGTGATTCCATCACAACTGTCATTTTAATATATCGATGCGCTATTGTTTTATAATAATAGAATATATATATTTTCTGTATAACCAAATTACGTTACACTAATGAATGGGTCTTTGTGCATTATCGTAAACATTATCTTATCTAGCATTCATTTCATGACTTATTGTAGTTTAGCTAAAATTACACAGATCAATTCTATATTTCACATGGTTTGCAGTTATATAAGCTTACCTGTCCATTAATAAGAACGCCAATTCAGGGTTGGTTTTGATCTCCAAAACCGAACTAAGGTCTTTCCAGGAATCAAATGCATTGCAGATGTTCACTCGAGTTTTCGCTCAACCACAATCACGTTCCCGCATAGCCAGACTGGATTCAGTAGATAAATGTTTTTTTTTTTTTTTTTTTTTTTTTTACTCAGAGTTTGTGTAGGAGTCAGTGTTGTGCTGGGGGGCTGGACGTTTGCTGGATTCCATCTCTAAGATAACGCTACCTAGTGTTGCAGTTTGTTGTCGCTGTTGAATAATGGAAGAGAAGCTATTACTGTCTGAGGCAAGGCTCTCGGGAGTGTGTATAAATGTCACGTCATTTGGATTTTCCCGACAAAAGCTACCCGCTCCCTTCGCATGAATATCAGTCTACAGGCTTTAAAAGGCAACCTAGGATATCCGGGAAGGGCTCATTTTTTTATGTTGCGTTACAAGCCGTTCACACATTCGCAAAAAAAAAAAAAAAAAAGGGTGAATATTACATGAAAATTGTTACATATTGCACCATTAAGTTTGAACAATATATCTATTTTTTCATTTTAAACCTAACAAACTTCTTTTGAAAAAATTTATTAGCTTAAAAATTATCTTTATTTCCATTAAATACATTATATTTTGTTATATAATGCAAAGAAATGTATGCATTTAAGTGGCTAAAGTGTCCAAATACTTTTGGAGGCCACTGTCTATATTAATGAATGCATGGAACAGGCAAATTAATTGCCATAGCAATCTAGTCTTGCCTCACATCCCTGTGAACACTTGACTGCTCATACATTGTTCAGTCATGTCAACTCTTGGAAAACATTTTAAGGGGTTATGACATAATCTCTGAGGTCCACTGATAATGTAATTTAAGTTTTTTTTTTGCACCAAATCAGATCATTTTCCACCCTGTCTCAAGTCCTGTGTCTGAAATGCTTGGATTTGTAAATGCCCACTGCTATGATTGGCTAACTTTGTGAAGTCCCACAAATACATCCATATACAAAACTTAGTCAGAATTGAATGAACCAGCTCCACAACATTATAAAACAAAATTTCAGGGTTTACACATAACGCACATCCAACATATTGCATCCGAATATATTAAACTGTACACTAACTGTAAGCACAGCACAGCCCAGCAATTAACTTTCAAACAGTCATGATATATGAACTTTTTTTTTACTCAAGGTTTTGCGATTGATGCTTTTAACTGCCCCATCCTTCAACAACAGAGTGGCAGGGAAGAGGGCGGGGCCGGGTTTGATTCCACACATCCGGCCCCTAATCAGGCTAATTAGCCATTGAGAGGGATAAAGGCCGACCGAAGATGGCAGTGCGACAGAGAGAGAGATTTACAGACAGCTGTCAGACACCTGTGTGTGTGTTTGTCTTATGTTTAAGTTTAGAATTAAAATATTATTTATATTGCCTCCTCCTTTCCATTAATCCCTTTACAAACAGTTCCTTTGCAAAGCTTAAATCGTGTTATAACAAGCAATCCAAACCGATATGAGCTGTAAAAAAATACATTCATAGTCCAAAGCAAGAAGAACAAGAAGCGCACACACATACTGTATAGTATTATTGTGCACTGAGGAGCAAATTGCTGTAAATGCATGAAAATGGTCAAAGACATCCATCTAGAGCCTGGTAATATGTGCCAATAATTAAAAGTTTCACAGACTGGTATGAAAGAGCAAGACACAGAGCAGTGGAATGAAAGAGAATGGCTCTCTTTTTGAGAGTTGTAACTTGACACCGTGTCTTTTCAAAGCAGTACCAGATAAATGACAACAGTGAAAAAAGTCTAGTGCATGTTTATATACAAAAACAAAACAAAACAAAAACAAAAATTGAAAATAGTCCAGATGGGTCCCCTATGGGGTTCAGGAATATTTAGTAGGCCACACCAGGCCTGTCTGTCCTGCTCTCTCTCTGTTTATGAACTGAGCCCCAGTGGGCAGAGGCAAGGGTGTGATGATGTAAAGAAGATGTTGATGTTTTTGCTGTAGAGGCTGTCATTAATTAAGGGGCCCCCTAGTGACGTTGGGAAGTCACGGAAGTAGAGAATGAGGTGTTTTTGCAGATTTTTTTTTCAATAAATCCTTCTGCATTAGAGATTAAATTTTGATTTACAATAAGTTTTTATAGTAGGATGACCTCTTATATGTCAAAATATCAAGGAAAATTGTATTCCTCATGACATGACCCCTTTAAGTAACAATTTAATGGCAAGTTGTTGGGTTTGGTCTTGGTGGACTAAATGTTCTTACTCTGCTGCAGAGCAAGTACAAAGACTTGCTGCTGCTAGAACATAGAAACATGTGCTGAAGAGGAGAAGGGTTTTTGAGAGAGAACTTGTGCAGCACACTGCAAACTACTTAGGTAATTTACATGTTATACAAAGAAAGAGTAAGCAATTGTATTGGCTTAATATATAACATGTCAAAAGACCATCAGCTTGCGCCATGTCGAGTTTCATGACTGAACTTAAAAATAATTCTAGGTTTTACTGTCTTAGCCTGTTTACCCTTCCATGAAATGTTGGGAAAGGAGAAAACAAAGGTTGTTTAACATTAAAGCAGTTATTATCAAAAATGCTCTCAGAACAGGTGACTCTTCAGAGGTTTTGTGAGTTATTAATCCACAACAGAAAATCAGTACTCAAATAGATACAAATAAATGAGGGAAAATGGGAAGCATGTCCAGTTTTACAGTTGAAAAGTTTCCTTGACCTCACTTTGTATTAAAATCAGAGTTTTTGCAGTACACTTGCAAAGCCAGGCCATTAACTAAAGTGCGGTTTACAGCTTCATCTGGCAATGAACCACACATTTATGAAGGAAAAACTAATCTGACTGACAAGTAAATAACCAATCACAGTTTGTTTTGATTTAACAATTACAAAAATAGACCAGCATGGGAAAAACTTGAATAATAGTCTCTGCAATGGTTGTACACAACACTATAAAAGTAATTAGTTCTTCAGCAGTTTAATACATTCACTGTAACTTCCTGGCAGATAAATTATAATGCACTACAGACTAGTCTATAAATGCTCTCTGAAAAGTTCTGTTCAGGACTACAGTCATAAATTGTTGTCATTCCTCTATCTGGATCCTCTCCATATTCACAGGATAAACAGTCTGTGAGCGTGTAGAGTTCACAAATAACAGAGATGTGGTATGCCAGATTCCATTGCTTCACTTCTCTATTTTCCTGCTTTTAACCTTGGATAGCTCCTATTGGCTGCTTCTTGCATACTTTGACTTTATAACTCTCATAACTCATAATGAGTCATGGTCTGACCAAAGTCTTCTTGCGGTCTTTATTTTCTCCAAAACACTTCAAGACTATAACAGAGTATTGGCTCTGGATTACTCAAAGTATTCTAGTAGTGGTGTATTTTACTTATAAAGTGAATAGAACCATTGACTTTCCCTGGAGCTCTTATTACATAAGAGACAAATACACTTGCAATATTTTTAGTTGAAATCGTATTGGTTTCAGATGTAACCTCTGTTCCCTGATGGAGGGAACGAGACATTGTGTCGATGCAGTGACACTAGGGGTTCACTCTTGAGAGCCCAAATCACCTTTGCTTTATTCAGAAAAGGCCAATGAAAATTGGCAAGTGGAATTTGCATGCTGCTCTCTGCACCGGACATACGGATATAAAACGAGATGGTGTGCACCACTCATTATGATTTGTGCTGAGGAGCAAAGAGAGAGTCCCGGACATGTCAGCAGTCGCTTCAGCGCCGCGGCAGGAGTGACACATCGTCTCATTCCCTCCATCAGGGAACAGAGTTTACATCTGTAACCAAGACGCTCGCTGTCTGTCACTAGAGAGTTTATACCTGGGAATGACAAGCAAATTATCATTGCTAGATCTGAGCGTCCGAGCAGGAACATATGGTTGCACTAACTCAGCGAGGTATTTAGGTGCGGGGCCATGACAGGCTTTATAAATGAAGACTAACAGTTTAAACTGGATGCGATTGACCACAGGAAGCCAGTGAAGTTGGGAAAGGATAGGAGTGATATGTGCAGATTTATTGTTAAATGTAAGGGCTCGAGCAGCAGAGTTTTGTACCATTTGAAGGTGATGTATAGCTTTGGTGGGTAGGCCGCTATATAGGGAGTTACAGTAGTCCAATCTGGAGGTTATAAAAGCGTGTATAACAGTTTCCGCATCTCCAAAGTTAAGAGAGGGGCGTATGCAAACAATATTCTGCAAGTAATTGCCATAAGAAAAACCATCTTGATAGACAGAAGTTTCTCAGACGGTGACTCTAGAGGTTCAAAGGGGGTCTCAACCAGGACTATAAGAAAGGACTATTGCTGAGTCCCATGAAGGTATCCTGGTCCTAGCAGGAGGTCTCAATCGCATGGCTCCATGGCCAAAGCGAGCAAGCAGTCTCCCCAACGGCATCCCATCAGTCAAGGTGTGGCAAGCCGATAGAGCGGCCATGTAAACCCTGAGAGTGACGGGGCATGTGCCTGCTGATAATTTTCCTGCATAAAGTCATAACTGAAGCAATCTGGCAGTTAACTGGATCTGCATTGTGTGCACTCCACCATCCTTCAAAGACACTTATTTACTAGCTTCTAGTAGAGGGAGCCTTAGAGCTCAGAATGGTCTCGATGACTTCAGGTGAAAGCCCAGTGTCCCTCAGTTGTTATCCTTCAGGGGCCAAACATGAAGTTTCCACAGTTCGGGCCGGGGATGAGGTATCGTCCCCTGCACCTGAGACAGAAGGTCCCTCCTGCCCAGAATCGCCCGAGGCGAGCCGTCGAGGAGAGATATTATCTCTGAGAACCATACCCTGTTCGGCCAACACGGCGCAGGACCCTTGCTGGCGAACTTGTCTGTTGGGAGGCGAAGAGGTCCACTTCTGCTCTGTAAAATCTCAACCAGATTTGTTCCACTACCTCGGGGTGGAGTTTCCACTCCCCTGTCGGTATTTTCTGCTCCCATTCAGGCATCCAGGGATATAAGCTGCTCTGATTAACAGGAGCTTGCCCTGGGCCCAAAGGAGAATCTGCCGTGCCAGTCTGTTCAGCTGGCATGAACGTAGACTTCTTTGATGGTTTATGTAAGAGACTACCGCTGTGTTGTCCACCCGCACCAAGACATGGCAGCCTCTGGAGGAAGTATTTCAGGGCCAGAAATACAGCCATCAACTAGAGACAGTTAATGAGACAATCGAGCTGACGACCCTCCCATTCTCCTTGAGCTGGACGACCAAAAAGTGAGGAACCGTGGTCTGAACCACATAGAAAGGGTACGTAGCACACGGCGCATAACCCTTATCAGCCTAGGTGATTGCCATAGTGTGCAGGGCAGCACCAGCCTGACCTGATGCCTAATAAGCCTTCCCCACAAGCATGGAGGTGGTCCGGCTTTGTGGGGAGAGTGGGTCTCGTTAGTTATGATGCCGAGCCAGGCGAGAGATAACCCACAAGTGTCTCTTCTACCGGCGGCATCACTGTATACCCCCGTGCCTCGGCACCCACTATAGTCGAATATGTCGACGTCGAGGGCACGAAGACACAGGAAGTATAAGGTTTCCAGACAGAATTTTTTTTTAAAGAAAAGAGAAAGAGAAAGGATTCTGCACGCTGCCTAAAAATTCTTATTCCTAACAGAGGAAAGTAGAAAGTTCTGACAGTCAAGAAGCACAACACACACAGAATGATCTGAAGACAAAAGATCTGATGATGCACCTGTGGCGCATCTATTTATAGCCCTGTTACAGGTGCATCCAATGATGTCACCAGCAGAGGCTATAAATTCTAGTCAATTTCATTGACGTGTTGCACACATATTCACAGCCGGTCACTCCTAAAGACGTTCCCAAAGTGCTAAATCAGCACAGTATCAAAGTGTAGCTTTTTGATAGGGAATAATGTACTGTTAGTAATTTCCTGTAATGCAGATATAGATCGGGTTGTGCAAGCATTTTATGAATATATATATCTATAATATATATATATATATATATATGAGAAACACTTTCCCTGCACCAACATCAGTTACAAAACTTTTCACTCCACCTCAACACCCTTACGAACATTTATCACAGTAAACTTTAACAGAATTTTTCAATAAAACTGTGGAAGTCGCAGCCAAGAAAAAACACGGATAGCACATAATCTCCTTTTGAAAAAAAGTTGTGGGTATTTAAGTATTTTGGATTGAAAGACTTGCTTGACTGTTGTAGAGATGACAAAATGTCACTGTAGTGTTTACCTCAATCCACAAAGGCAATGAGCTGTCATCAAATGACTGATGATCACATGTATGTGACTTTATTTTGGACTTTCAACAACTATAGTACCTTAATTTTGTTGTGGATGTCCAGATGTGGATACTGGTTTAGCAAAAATAAAGCTCAATAAAATATTAAAATTAGATTTTGGTTGCATTTGTGAGAAAATAAATAAATGTTTTGTGAGAAAATAAATGTAATTGATTTAAACGGCACATAATGTCGTTAAATCGATCACAGGCTCCTGTAAACAACTAATGACGGATAAAAATAACCTTGATGGACATTTTACAGTTTTGGTGCATTTTAAAATATAACCTTGTGAAAACCAACCAAACCATGAAGAAAATGTAACACTGTAGCTATTTTAGCCCCTGTTTCGGAACAATCAAGCAAGCTACAGGTCTTAAATTGTCCCAAATCACTCTATTGCAATTGCAAATTTACTCAGCTTAAATCAGTGAAATCCTTTTGAATAGCTCTCCAGAGATATGCAGTATATGTTTGTCAAGATAACAGGCTAAGAGGAAGAAAAATATAGTTTATCCTGCAATAACGGTGTCAAGTCGCAATGCTTATTGGTGATCTGTGTTACCACACCGCCTAACGCCAAAGAGGGAGAACAAATCTTTTGGACTGGAGCAATTTTCGAGCCAGAATTTTATATATCTTTGTTGTTTTAGAATGTATCTCAGGTAAGTGATGTTGAACACTCATGATGTTTATTAGTCAACAATGTCTTTGACAGTGACAATAGAACCAGTATGTAGTCCTCATTTGTAAGTCGCTTAGGATAAAAGCATCTGCTAAATGACTAAATGTTTATGTATTTAGGCGAGCTCCACGTGACAGGGATCAGAGGGAGATGCGTCAGGTGAGATGTGTGTCACCCATCCACCATTTTTAATTGGCAAATGTGTCATACCTCTGACTGAAGAGAGCAAGATCTGTAGATTGTATTGTGTATTGTATTGTATTGTGATGATACTTGCGATTTACCCCCCTAATCTATATATACTTCAACCATATGACTATTAAAGGTTCAACACAAGTTAAGCTAAATTGACAGCATTTGTGGCATAATATTGATTTACCAAAAAATGTATTTTAATTTGTCTGCTTTTTTTTTTTTTTAAATAAAATTTTAAAGCACAAATCTGGGTAACATAATGCTATAAACCTTGTAATCAAGCAGAGAAGACGATTTGGTAACACTTTATTTTGATGGTCCCAAGTAGATATTTAACTGACTATAAGTGACTTATCAACTGGCTTACTGTAGCTAGTAAACAGTGTTTGAACAAACATTCAGTAGACTTTCAGTAGCCTGTATAGTCAGTTAAATATCTAATTGGGACCATCAAAATAAAGTGTTACTGAAGATTTACAATTTTTTACAGCTCAAATAATACAGGAGTTTTAACAGAAGAATGAATTTAAGTGCTTAAATGAAAAGCTTTACATTTCTTACTTTAAAACCCCATTCAATTCCATTGCCTCACTTTAAAATCTAATTTTGCTTATTTTTTAGAAAAAGAGGGATGAGTCTAAATAAATGTTTGTGGTAATCAACATTATGCCACAACTGCTGCCAATTGAGCTTAACTTGTATTGAACCTGGAATATTCCTTTAATGTACTTCTCAGTTATGCATGTATCTTGTAAATTCAGAGCACTGCATGATGAAATGATTCGAAATGTTTGATTGAACAAAATAATAATGACAAAATTCAGGAAACCCTGCAGTTACAGTCTAATGATCTGTCATTATCTAGGGCAACAGCCATGGCATTCCAAGTGGTGAGTGCAGCAGAATGTGTGGCCACACTGACAAACCAAACTAATCCCTCACACAGCTAATTGGCACTCACCCCACCCATAGAGCGGTCACCCAGCAGGGGCGCGGAAGTGGCTGCGCATGTTCCTGACTCTGTGATGCCCTTCACCCGGCAACAACGCATGCGACCATGACAACAACAGTCCTGTGCTAATTGTGGATTTCGTTACCATATCACCAGAGCCAGGGCTGGACTGGAAAGACAAATTGGCCTGGGATTTTACATGCAACTGGCCCAGAACTTGTTGGGGTTGGGGTGTTCGCTGTCCTTTTCTGCATATCGTGGTGCTTTTTGTGACTCCTACAGAGACTTCTTTAGCGCGCTTCCCCTAACCACGCCCTCCACGGCCCTTTGTGGGTATGACAAATTCCAAATTTAAATACTAAGATCACTTACATTGACTGTATTCCAAGTGGCCCACAAGGGAGCAAATTTGATGGGGCTGGACTTGTTCACCATGCTGGGGTTTGTCTAGTGGGCAGAGTGGAGATTGTGGCCAATACTGTTCGAAGGGCTGGGCTTCCTCTCCACATTTAAGCACCAACCCCTCATCAACCCCGCCACCATTCAACCACTACGTAGCATCCTCCTGGCCCTGCACGATGGGGTGTCAATTGAGCTAGAGTGCCTGCAGGACATGTGTATCATTGAGCCAGTGGATGCTTCACCCTGGGTCTCAAACCTGGTGGTGGCAACTAAAAAAATCGGGCACCCTGTGCATCTGCGGCGAGTCAACAAGACAATAATCCCCGGCAAGTACATGCTGCCAAAGGCAGAGGAACACAAAGCCCAATTCTACAGCTCCACAGTGTTCTCCAAGCTGGACCTTAGAGAGGGGCATCTGCAGGTGCCCTTTCACCCTGACTGCAGGAACCTGATGGCTTTCGTGACACACCAGGATGCCGTTTGGCCTTAGCTCCGGACCCTCCTTCTTCCAAAAGGCCATGAAATCAGTGCTAGCGGGCATACCAGGTATAGTCATTTATCTCGATGATGTTGTAATGTAACTTCACTTGCTCAGATGGCTTCATTTTAAGGGATAACGGGGAACCCCTTCAATTTTCTACCTATTTTCGGTCACTACGGCCGCTCTGCAACAGCTGCTACAGAAAGACGAGCCTTGGGTATGGACTCAAGCATGTACAGAGGCTGTGTACACTCTCAAGGCACAACTCACCTATCCCCCAGTTCTGTCACATTTCAGCACCTCCTGTAACACCTTGGTCTCCTGAGATGCATCCAACACAGCCATCAGAGCCGTGCTGTCATGGTAGGGAACGGCATCGAGAGGCCCATAGTTTTCAAATCTCATGCTCATAACCCAACGGAGCAATGATATTCTGTAGGCGAATGGGAAATGCTATCATGTGAGTGGGCTTGTGAAAGATGGTGCCTGTACCTTTACAGATGCCATTTCACACTGAGGACATAACACCATGCCCTAGTGGCATTACTAGCAACTTCAGGTACAGGCCACAGACCATTGAGACTGCATTGCTGGTATGACCGCCTCCGTCAGTATAACTACAGCCTACAGTTTACTCCAGGCCACGACAACGTGGTGGCTGACCTCTTATCTCACTCCGTACCAGCTCAGGACATGAGCTGAGGACACTAGCCACTCTGAAATGGACATCATCCAGCTGCTACACACACCCCTGCAGGGCATCATGTCAGTACAGGAGCTCAAAACAGCCTTGGAACAGGACCCTACTCTTTCACAGCTCTGTACCTACATCCAAGAAGGCTGGCCATCACATGTGTCAGGAGAACTAGCTGCGTTCTCCCATTTCAAAGACGAGCTGTCCTGTTGGAATGACACCTGAATGGCAAATGGGCTCTGGACTGTGGTCCCAGGGTACCTAGTGGCCCCTGGTGCACCATTGCCAACACATGCATACAAAGGGCCCGTAACCTGGCCGTCTTGACCCTGGCAGCATTTATAGCTGGATATCTGTGGAGATAATCATGGGGTTCCCCACAAACATCGATACCTGGTGGTAGCGTACAATTTGCTCTCCAAATGGACCTAAATGACTACCACTGGCTCTGTCACCGCCCAAATCATTGGGGCCTCCCATAAACCATCACAACAGACAATGTCCCTTATTTAGTTTCAGCCAACTTACCTGGAGAATAAGGGTATCGAACACGTCTGCACTGCACTTTGTCACCCCCCAGGCCAATGGTGGTGTGGAATGCTTAATATCAGCCACTCAAAAACAGCCTTAGAGCACACCTGGCCCAAGGGTGCTCTTTCAAACAAGCCATTCTCCTCACCTTGCTGCACTGCTGAAACAAATCATTTTGAAATCTGTGTGTTCGTGACATCATGAGAACTTTGCTCATTTGTACTTAAACATCCCACAACATTCACCATCACACTCTTGGCCCCGCCCTCTGGCACTCAGTTGAGAGACAGAGAGAGAGAGCTGGACAGACAGGCCTCGTGTGGCCAACTATTCCTGATCACAAAAGGGTACCCATCTGGACAACATTTAATCATTTTTGCATTAGATGGACGAATTCAGCAAATTCAGTGCAAATTCAGTGTGGATTGTTTGTGTCATAATATGATTCAAGCTTTGCAAAGGAACTGTTATTGAAGGATGGGGAAGTTAAAAACACTATTGGACACGATTACAAAACTGTTAGTAAACAGTTTCATTCATGGATATTTAAATGTCATGAATGTTTGATAGTTAATGGCACTGATGTGCTTGAGTAAACAGTTTATCATATTTGGATGCAATGTTTTGAATGTACATTTTGTGTAAACCCTAAAATTTCGTTTTACATTGTTGTGGAGATTTGTTCATTTTCTTCTGATTGAGTTTCAAATATCGCAGTATTTGAGGGGCTGAAAATTTTATTATTACATTAGGCATTTACGTTGAAGTTTAAGGAGGTATTAAGGCCAAAACAGAGCATTTCAGTCAGAGGGTGGAAAATAATCATATATTACAAAATTATGCAAAACAAACTTTACTTACATTATCGGTGGACCTCAGGGAAGATAATACATTTATTTAAAAACAAAATTCATGACCCTTTCAAAGTATCTCCTTTTATGTTCAGCACAAGAAAGTACAGGTTTGGAACGTCATGAGGGTAAATAATAAATTATGACAGAGTTTTAATTTTTCTGTAAAATTTTCCTCTAATTGTTAATGATTTCTTGACCTTCCCTCTGTTTGCTTTGATTTAATGGTTTATGCAATGTAAAAAATCACTTTGTGAAAGGTTCTTAGATCTCTTGGAAAGGAAGAAGCAAAGCATGAAATCATCGGCCCATGTTCTGTCTTGTGTTTTGTGTCCTGTCTTTGTGTTGAGCGCTCAGGTCTGGGTGTGAGTTACCACTGTGCACTCTTCAGTGATGTTGCTGTCCTGTCATTCTGTCAGGCTGGGTTTTTATCTGACAGGACCGTGATATCATCATCCAATGTCTTTTTTGTGTATGTTCTTTGTGTGAGCACACGGGTCAAGTTATTGCTGTGCACTCTTCGGTTGGTCTTGTGTCATGTTCGGAGAATGGTGTCTGGATCCTGACTTCCTGTATGATTCGGTTTCGATCTGTGTCGAGATCCGGACACTGATGCTCCATGTTCTGTTATTTTGGTCAAATCGTGTTTACGTTTCTCCCTTGTGTGTTTCAGGTTCCACTGGCACAAGGAATCACCATTTCCACTGGAACCTTGATTGTTTCCATGGGAACGCTGATCATGCCAACTTTCAGCAGCGAGCAACATCTGTCCCTTGACTGTTCCTGCCTATTTTAATCACCTCATGTGTGTCATGTTCATGGCTGGTTTGTTGAATGTGGTTTAGTGCATGTGTTTAGTGTTAAAATGTGTTTGATGTGAAGTAACTTACCTCACTCTCTCTGCCTAGTTGGTCCTGTCTTGTGTATCTGTTTGGTTGCCCGTCTCTGTCCGCATGTCAGTGTGCCTTCCAGTTTGCTGTGCGTATGTTCTCTGAGCTCAAAAATCTTCAAAGGAGTATTCCTCATCTCTGCTCACATGTTGGGAGTGTGGTTGCCTTCCAGTTTGCAGCGCGTCAGCTGTTCTTCAGTGGAGGTTTCCTCGTTGCTCCGTTCCTCATGTGATCGCCTGAGGGAGTGCTCATCTGAGAATTCCCCATTACTTTGCTGAAGTTTATTATTTACTGTAAATAAATCCTTTGAACTGTTCCTCTGCTCTTTGGTCTCTGTCTCACTCTCGCTTTGTCTGACAGACACCTAATTATTTGGTACAAACCTTCTATAATAGCCAGCCAGCCCCAGGAACTGTCTCACTTCCTTTTTGGTCTTGGGTCTCAGACAGGTCGTAATCACTGCTGTCTTATTCATTTGAGGATGCACCTGCCCATGACCCAAGTGGAACCCCAGATACCATACATCCACCAGTCCAATTGCACACTTTTTGGGGTTTGATGTGAGTCCCGCCCATCACAGCAACCTCAAAACTGCCCTCAGATGCTGCATATGCTGCTACCAATCATTACTGTATATAATAATGTCATCCATATAGGCAGCGGCATATGCAGAGTGTGGTCTGAGGACTTGGTCCATAAGGCACTGAAACGTTTGTTTGTTGGGCCCCAAACAAACCAAATGGAAAGGCCACTGTGGGATTTTTCTGTTTCCCCTATATCAAGCATGGACTTTAACTCTTCCAGAACCACTTTTTGTGAGGCTTGGGTCACAGTTAGGGACGACTGCATACCACTACCCCTGGGGTTGTTTTGATATGGTGTTCAACACATTGGAGAATTCTCTTTGCAACCTGGCCACATCTGTGACTTGCAACAGTGAGAGGTGGCCTTCGCAAATGACGAGGTGCCTCAATTGGCTTATAAGTTCACCTCCAGCCTGAGCTCCTCCCTCTCTGGAACCACTGTCGCCAAGGACATGGGGACCACCTCCCTCTATGGTTTTAAGAGGTTGAGGTGGTAAATTTGCAGTGCTCCACCCCCATCCTATCATTAAAACTCATAATCGGCATCCCAGACTCGCCATGTGACCTCAAAGGGCACTTGCCACTTTGCAAGTAATTTAGAGCTTGATGTGCGTAGTAAAACAAGGACTTCATCTCCCTGTGCAAATCTTCCCGTAGCCAAGCTCCCCTGTCATAAAGCTGGGACTGACATTCTTGAGCCTGTAGCAAATTCTCCTGTGATAGCTGCCCCAATGTGTGGAGTTTATCCCACTTATCCCAATTCTGAGCTTTTTCGCGCACAAATGTATAAATCATGTTTTTCAGGGTTTGATTAAACTGTTTGACCTAGCTGTCCATTTGCAAGTGGTACACACTTGTCAGAATCGATTAAACACCTAAAAATTTATATAGCTCACATAGTGTACATGACATTAGTGGATGGGTGAGGTGGGGACTAACCGCCGACACTATGTTTTTGTTCCCGGAATATTTTTTTATTTTCTCCCCACTTTGGAATGCCCAATTCCCAATGCGCTCTAAGTCCTCATGATAGCATTATGATTCGCCTCAATCTGGGTGGTGGAGGAAGAATCTCAGTTGCATCTGCATTTGAGACCGCCAGTACGTGCATCTTATCACATGGCTTGTTGAGTGTGTTACCGTGGAGACACAGCACATGTGGAGCGTCACTACCGGAAAACCGTGGATATCCCCATGCACACACCTCACCTTCACCCTGTGACTAGCACCCTAAGCCTTGTCTTGTAACAGGCATTGATGGATGGAGGTTTGGATGCAACCTGAATCCAGTAAGGCCTGTTGTGTAGCAACATCCCTGCTCAGTAGGGGTGGCCTGTGGATTTTCGGGGACCTGGACCAATATCCCTACCTCCATCACCGGGCATTGGTCCTGTAAATGACCGGGCTTCCCACAGCTCCATTACACCGGCCCAGTCTTCATGCCCACGCCCGTGGAAGCAGATTCACCACCCTGGGAGTGAGAGCGGAGTGGGACAGGGGTAACTGGCGGATGGTGCAGCCACAGAAGCTGGGGTGCCGGTCTGGGAAGGGGACATCCACGGTTCCACGGAGGAGGAACAGGACAAGAGGAGGAGGCAGGAAGAGAGACAGGAGAGAGAAAGAAGGGTCTTAGGGCTCCCCGACTCCCAACTGTGCCACCACTTGGTTCTCTGCCAGCTGAATGGCCATTTGAAGCGACGCCGGGTGGTGGCACTGGACTTACTCCGCCATACCGCTCAGAGGTCAGTGATAAACTGCTCCAGTACCACCAGATCAATCACAGTCCCGACTTCGTATTGCTCAGCCAACAACCACCTAGGGCAGGTGTCCCAGAGCTGCTGGGCGAAGGCAAACAGGTGGTCGTACTCACCAGTGGTCAGTGAGTGAAAGCGTTGGCGCTGTAGCTCAGGGGTCCGGCCGACCCACTGCAGGATGGCTCTTCTTAACTCGTAACGTGTAAATCAGGAGGTTCTCAGTGGGTAACTTCTGTGCCATGAGTTGGGCTTCCCCTGACAACAGTGGTATTATGCGGACAGCCCACTGGGAGCTCGGCCATCAACAGGCCTCCGTCATCTGCTCAAAGAGCTCCAGGAGGGCCTCGGATCATCTTGCGGGCCCATCTTGATGAGTGGAACATGGGGTCAGGGCGGTTGTGGGGTCCGGGGGTTGCGGCTGTAGCCCCTCCTGGGGCAGCAAGCTCTGGTGTATCTGCTGGTCCTCTGCTTGTGCCTGAAGCAGCGCAATGAACCGCTGCTCCTGTTCAGTGTGCAGCTCAAGGAGGGCCTGAGGCTGTGACTGGTGGATGCTGGTGAAGGTCTTGAATATGTCCTCCAGAGGTGAGGCATCCATGGCAGCGATCCTCCCTCTGGTTCCCAGGTTTTGGCACCAGTGTGAAATGTTCTTCAGTGCTCTCTTGGAAAGAGGAATCGGGAGATGACGAATCTAAGTCAAAGGTGTTATTTATTTAAAAAAACTCAAAACTACGCTTTCCAGCGGTAAACACCCAAACTCGCTTTTCAGCGGCAAACACTCAAACACAATGTTCATTCAAACAGCATTGTCTGAGGATGTGTGAAGCTCTCTCTCCCACACTGGCGACTGACTTGCCCTTAAATCTGTCTCCAACTCTCACTGCAATGACAAACAGCTGTTAGAGACAATAATTGACAGGTGATGATCCTTACCGTTCTCATTTCCTGATCTTCATCTCCATTCACAAACAGGCGCTCAACCATGCCCCCACTACCACACACTTTCACAGAGATACTTTCAAGGTGTAACCACATTCACGGTGTAACCACTCTCTTCATCTAATATGTCTTTGATCAAGTATCTTCTGAATGATTTACCTTGAATACAAAAAGCATGCCAAACATGCTTGGACAGCATGGTATACGAGTAACCAGCACAACACAGAAATCAGGTTTACCCCAAGAGGAACCGTTAAACATGAACAGGTTGAAGGGTTCGGGGGCTTATGGCTGGCAAGTTCATTGAACAGTGGATACCCAAAAACCCCATCAGATTAACTGTCTACACTAAAGAAAAACCTTAATGTGCAATCTAAATACAACTCATAACATGATTGTAAATGACAGAAGTGACAAATCTTTGCTCACATTTGCTCAATAGTGCAAAAGATGGTAAGATATACAGACCAAATGTGATCCAAGATGACGTAATTTCACTCATCAACTGAATAATTAACAAGACTTGACAAGATCTGATGTGTTTTTATGAAGCTGATGTAATGTATCTGAAGCTAGCATTTGAGAACATAGAGATGCACTCTAGTCTGGGAGATAAAAGGTGTCACAAGTATTTAAGCATGTCTCTTATGATATGTTGACAGTGTGACCCTCAAGGCATGAAGCGATTTGGATCTTTAAAGATCTGAAGGGGGCTCAGCCAAGACTTCACTATAAAACACTCTAATTCTTTTATAGTGTTACTCACTATCATTCGTGTGCATTCAGATTCAGGAAAAAAGGTCTCAAAGTGTCAAATGATACTAAGGGTGCTTTCACACAAGAGATGTTGGTGTTAACTCGACTCCATTTGGCATCAAAGTTAGTTTGTTTGGTGTGTGGATCAAGCAGTTGAAACAAGTGTGAAAACATCTTGAAACACAATTGAGTTTTGTGACTGAAGTTTCTGCTTCAGAGTGGTTTCCCCTGTTCAAAGTTTTTCAAAACGTAATACACTTGTGTTGGTAAGTTAAAACAACTGAACCAATCACATGTTGAGCCTTTGATTGCTGCAGTGAACATCCTGAGATAATGTCTGTGATGAGCAGAAAAGCAAACCACTGCAAAGTGATTACTTGCCTGTCTCTCTGTGTGTGTAAAGCAGTGTGATTGAGAATAAATTGACAAACCCAGAGGTTAAGCCAGGGTACATTTACAAACTATCGATTTGGCCAGTGCATCAGAGCAGCTAGTAGAGGCAGGGGTTGTCATAGTTACATATTAGAATTAACAGTGCACCATTTCAACTGAAAGGTCAAGGCAATTCATGTCCGGATGAGATTTCTTGTAGGAACATGTTTTCTAGCTCTTACTCACATTCTACCAGCACACCTGACTGCTGTTCAGCATGAAGGAGGTTGGAGCTGGGGGTTATTTTAATTGTGACTGAGCATTATGTGCAGCTACATAAGGATTTATAAAATTAAATGTGCTATAATGAAAATTAATGGATCTGTGGAAAAAAAACTACTGAGACCAATTACTCTGTAATGTGGCATCTGCATCTGTCTATGCTCACTAACTGATATCACATAAACAAATTTCACATTCTGAGGTTAATAATTACATATTATTTTTTGAAACAGAGTTGATGTAAGTGTGATAAAAGACCATTATGATGAATAACTTAACCTGATCTCAATGCTCTGTGTTAATTGACTGATTTTAGTAACAAATATAAAACAGCCAGAAATATAATTAACCTCTGTAACTTTTCTTGCTGTGAACTTATTATACATTTAAAGGGATAATTCACCCAAAAATGAAAATTCTTTCATCATTTACTTATCCATGTCATCCCAGATGTGTATGACTTTCTTTCTTCTGCTGAACAAAAACAAAGACTCTTAGAATAATGGACAAATTCCAAATGGAAGTGTGCATCCAATGGCTGAGCCATTGAAAAGGTAACTGAAGGGAGCAGGGCACTTGCATCTCATGTATGGCCGTTTGGAGCACCTTTGATGAAGGGAGTAATGAAAGACATATGTCACTTTCACTTTATCTTTGCCTGAACGTTACATGATGACACAGCACAGCTGTTCAAAAAACAGGAATCTCTTTGCTATAATTTGTTGTTTCAAATAAATATACTTTTTGTAATATTTTTTTTTAAATATTGATATGTGTATAATTTAAAATTGCTTACTGTTGCTATTTTAATAATAATAATAATAATCATCATAGTAATATGTAGCATCTGGACCAATCAGACTCACAATTATTCATTATTTAATGAATAAGCCAACAGATGTCTTAAGACTGTAACAAGCAATGGTCCAAGTAGGCCCAAGCCGACTCCATTATGTCTGCTCCCCCACTGATCATTATCAAGCCTTTACACTGTCTTTAAAAGGTCCAGCAACATAAGGGTGCCCCTTATCACCATTACTCTTCACTCTATTTATAGAACCTCTAGCCGCTGCAATAAGACAGAATGATAATATTTTTAGCATTTTATCACTCAAAACCAATCATAAAATTTCTTTATACGCAGATGACATATTACTTTTTGTACAAAATCCTAAAACATCAATTACAGAAATGATTAAACTCATCAACGAATATTCTACCATATCAGACTACTACATACACTGGACCAAATCAACAATTTTACCATTGCATATGAAACCAAATGACACGAGCATACAGGACACACCATTCACAATAAATAATATTACATACTTAGGAATAAACATATCCCAGAACCTCACTGACTTGTTTAACCTCAATATCATTCCACGGTTGAAAACAATAGAAGATGAATTAACTCGATGGATGAAACTACCACTTTCCATTATAGGTTGTATTGCAACAGTTAAAATGTGTATTCTACCAAAACAAGACCCCAGTATAACCAACTAAGAAATGGTTTACATCATTAAATCAAACAATTAACACATTTTACTGGAAAAAAGAATGCTAAAATAAGTTTACAAACACTTAAAAAAAAATAAAGCTCAATGCGTTCTAGCAGCACCAAATTTTCAACACTATTGCTTAGCATCTCATCTACAATACTTTTGCAAATGGATAAAAAGTGACAGTTTCCAAAACCCATGGCTAGAATTGGAACAAGCAGAATGTAAATAAATAACCATATCTGATCTCCCATCACTCACAAAAAAAAAAAAACTCTCACTGCTTGGTGGCAAATTAATACATTGACAAACCATGAGCTCACACCACTCATCATCTCACCTATATGGCATAATCCAGATTTTACCATCAAACAAATTCCGCTTAACAATATTAAATGGAAAGATAAAGGCATCACACATCTACATCACCTGTTTACTGGCAACACATTTATTACATTTACAGAATTAATACAGAAATTGAACTTAGGAAAATAACATTATTACTATTACCTACAAATTAGGAATTCTATTAAAACCACAATTGGAAACAAAGATATTGCACAACCTCCCCCAATTCTAAAACATATCACCACAATTAGTAACGCAGTAAAGACACTTACTAAACTATACACTTTAATATCATCTATAGATACTAATACAGCAGCACCAGGTAAACAATGGGAAAAAAAAAACAACACCAACGAGGAATTCTGGAAAACAGTTTGCAGAAATACTTTTATCTTAAGTAAAAACACAAATATCCAGTTAATTCAACATAAAATTGTATACAGAACACACATAACACAGCGGAAGATGTTTAAAATGGGACTAGTAACTTCTGACAGTTGTACTAAATGCAATTTAAACACACCAGACACTTACCTTCATGCACACTGGTTATGCCCACCTGTTCATCAGTTCTGGACAGATGTTATTAATAAACTATAATAATCAGATTTCTTGAAAATCACAATCCCTGCACTCCCATTAATATGCCTTTTAGGTGACACGTCTCAAATGAACCCCTCTCTTGAACATTCAACTCTTCTGCTCATATCTCTAGCTATCACCAAGAAAACAGTATTACTTACTTGGAAAAATAAAAACCAAATATCAATTACACAATGGCTACATCTATTAAGGGACCATATTATTAAAGAGGATCACAACTCAGCAATTAAAAATCAATTATACAAATTTAATACAGTCTTCAACCCACTGCTTACACTCTTAAATATTGATTAAAACTAGCTGGTGAGTTGATGCCTCAATTAAGTTCTAAAGTACAGAAACACAAACTATTTCTATAACAGATAAATAATTCCTGAGTATAATATACTGCTCTACATGTATTTGTAGAGTGATGTAATTTATATATATTTTAATGTTCTATATGCTATACTTTATTTAATTTCTTTTTTATATATGTAAAATTTGCATATAATTGTTATTGTTATTGCTATTAATGTTACTGTTGGTGGTAGTAGTGGTGGTGTATTGATATTTATATTATTACATAAAAATTTGTCCTCCTTCCCTCTCCGTTCCCTTATAAAATAGAATTCCAAAAACATTATAAATTAACTCTTATAACTGATATGCTTCATTAGCTGTCTGGGTCTGGTGGCTATTTTAGTGCAGTCGGTGGGTGTGATTGGCACGTCTTTTCGGCATGGGCATCACCGGTTCAGTTTTTGGTTTGCCTGGCCCCTCCCTTTCCCACGTCTGACGGCAGCCCCTTCTCTCATTTAACAGGACTGTCTCGGAGTGATATCTAGGTTGGATGTGGTGTCTCTGGCTGGGGAGCTAACTGGTGCACACCACAGTTGCAGCCACAGATTACAGTCCAAAAAAGGGCAACCAAACAATGATCAGTCAGGTTACAACAAGACCATACCAGTTGTGGTGCCCCAGCATCCTCTGTGGAGGAAGACACAGCGGAGCACAGTGGCCTAAACTTTGGTAGGGGGTTGGGTTTTGCCGGCGGCAGGGATGGGGGGGCAGGGTGGATCGGTGGTGCGATTGGTGTCTGTGTCGTGGGGATCTGTTGGTTATACTCGCCGGCAGTAGTGGAGCGGCTCCCAGACCTAGAGAGTTGTGTATATTGACAAACTCTTTATTGACTGATCTAAAAATTAATAAAGCTGAGATGATATTATTATTGTTATTATTACTACTACTACTACTACAATTATCATTATTACTACTGCTACTAATGCTACTACTACTATTGTTATTATTGTTATTATTATTATTATTACTACTACTACTGCTACTACTACTGTTATTGTTATTATTATTATTACTGCTGCTGCTACTATTATTATGACTACTAAAACTATTATTGTAACTATTATTGTTTCAAATTGTCTTGATTTCTCTCAATGAGTTTATATCCATATTTTTTGCTTCTACCTTGCTCTCAACCTCAACAGAATAATTCAATTAATAATGATTACTATTATACCACACTAAATTGACCTATTGCTTAAATGTATTACTATACCTGCCTACACTACTATATCTATATATTTTGTTGTTCCTTTTTTTCTTTTTATATATCTATATATCTATATCTATATCTATATATATATATATATATATATATATATATATATATATATGTGTGTGTGTATATATTAGGGCTGTCGATTTAACGCATTAATATAGTGTGAGTGATTAATTTTACAAAAAATAACGCGTGTGACAGGACCGGCTCCCCCGCTGTGAAATCCTAACCGGTACGTTAAAAAGATCATACCCCTAGTGCCCATAGCACGGAGCTTGAATGCATGGCTTTTGCTATCCAACCCGTCGTGGTGGTTGGCCAGGACTATCCGACTCGGCTACGCGATTCAATTCACCAGGCTCCCGCCTCGTTTCAGCGGTATTTGCTCCAAATGCCAGCACCCAACATGCAGAGATTACAACACTGCTACTCAAGGATGCGATAGAGCCTGTTCATCCAGCCGAGGTGAAGAAGGGTTTCTACAGCCCTTACGTCATCGTACCCAAAAAAAAGGCAGTGGGTTGTGGCCAATCTTGGACTTGCGAGTTCTCAACCAGGCTTTACACAAACTCCCATTCAAAATGCTCACGCAGAAACAGATTCGAACCTGCGTCCGGCATCAAGATTGGTTCGCAGCGGTAGACCTGAAGGACTCGCACGTCTACGTCTCCATTTTGCCTCGACATTGACCCTTTCTATGGTTCGTGTTCGCCTGTCCCTATCCCTCGCGTCTTCACCAAGGTCACAGAGGCCACCCTTGCCCCGCTACGGGAAGTGGGCATCCGCATAATCAATTACCACGATGACTGGCTCATTCAAGCTCATTCTCGAGAGTTATTGTGCTCTCACAGGGACCAGGTGCTCAGGCACCTCAGTCGTCTAAGTCTTCAGGTCAACTGGGAAAAGAGCAAGCTCGCCTTGGTTTAGAGCATATCTTTTCTCGGCATGAAGTTAGACACAGTCTCAATGACAGCGCGCCTCATGAACGAGCACGTGCAGTCGGTGCTAAAGTGCCTTGCTCTATTCAAGCCCGGCACAGCGGTTTGGGTTGGGTTGATACATATGAGACTGCTTCAGCACTGGCTTCAGACTCAAGTCCCGAGATGGGCATGGTGCCATGCGGTGTACCGTGTGATAATCACCCCTTCCTGCCATCAGACTTCCAACCCTTGGACAGACCTCTGTTTTCTGCGGACAGGAGTCCCCCTACAGCAGGTGTCCAGACGTGTCGTGGTTACCACAGACACCTCTCAACTGGGTTGCAGTGCCGTGTGCAACGGGCACGCAGCCGCTGGCTCCTGGAGAGGGCCCCCGCTGTGTTGGCTCAACTGCCTAGAGATGCTTGCTGTATTCCTTGCACTGTGGAGGTTTCTCCCACTAATTTGGGGCTAGCAGAGATTTTTCGCTATTTCTGCCCACCACAACGCAGTGAACGCTCGAACCCCCTTCGAGCCGCTTGACTCAGTAGAGCTCAAGGCCCTCTTCTTGAGGCTAGCTTCGATCAAGAGTGTTGGGGACCTGCAAGCATTCTCTGTCAGAGACACTTGCCTGGAGTTCAGTCCGGCAGATACTCATGTCATCCTAAGACCACGACCGGGCTACGTGCCCAAGGTTCCTATGACCCCCATAAGGGACCAGGTCATGAACCTGCAAGCGCTGCCCCGGGAGGAGGCAGACCCAGCCTTTTCGTTGCTGTGTCCGATACGTGCTTTGCGTACCTATCTGGACCGCATCTATCTGGATCGGTAACACAGTATGATTGTCATCCTCACACGTGCACATCCCTATTGATGTTTAGTCATTATGCTATTTATTTTTAGTTTGACTGTCAGAATCATTTTAAACGGAACATTTCACATGTTCTTGTCATAAATCTTCAAAGCTGCAAAATAAGTTTAAACAAGCAGCATAAAAAGGTTCGATTTTGGGTAAATGTTGATTATTGTTAATAATAACAATGTAAAAATGTTCATGTGAAATATTACATTTAAAATGACTCTGACAGTCAAACTAAACATAAATGGCATAATGACTAAACATCAATAGGGATGTGCACGTGTGAGAATGACAATCATACTGTGTTTATTGGAGTCCGGTGTGTAAATTAGCCATTAAACGCCTTACAATAAGCCTACAATTTGCATGAAATGAATCGTATAATGCAGGGGTCGGAAACCTTTTTTTACTAAGGAGCCAATTTTTTAATTTTTGGTTGATGCATTTATTCAAAAGAGCCATACCACAAATGAATAATTTACTATTTTCAAAATTGTTTATATTGCCCATAGACTACTCAAAAACAAACAAATATGCAAACATTAATAGGTAACATGTTGCAATAGGGAATTGAGTACACGTGTTTGTGCCGGTCTCCATAAAATTACTTCCTTTTACTTCATGAAAATTGTAACTTCCCTTTTGGGCTTGAAAATATGTAAAAAAAAACATTTTAATGATAATTGCATTTAAAATATCAATATTCGATTATATGATCAATCTCCAAGATCAGTGAATATTTTTGCTTTATTGATTTGGCTTTAAAAATTTTAAACACGAAAAACTCACAAAAAGACATTTCTAAATTCAAATTGGACTTTATACGAAATGAAAAAGCAATACAAATAACAAAGTGATAAAAACATCCTCTATATAACCACCAACCCAAATCCAAAACATATACCATCTCCAACGGCTCAGTATGCAGCAACAGGTGAAAATTAATAGCAAACAACTTAAGAACTAAAGACAATTATAAATGTAAAGATAATTATAATAATTCATAATAAATAAGCCTAAAAAATTATTGTGTTCCCAAAAAATGTGTGTTCTCATCAAATGTGTTTGTATTCCGTTTTGGTCATATTTATGCTGCCTTAAAGAAAAGAAAAAAACTCAATTTTAGGTTCTAGGGGAACTTTTGTTGTATTACCTTGTGATTTAATCACTTTCGTCTTTGTTTATTTAATACAAAGATACCTGTATATATTACTGAACCTGCAGAGTTGCGTTCACAATGTGTAAGAACGAACTAAACTCGCAGTACCTCACGAGATGATCGGAGATCATTTGCAGCATTCTCATAGACTACATTATTTTTTCAAACAGTTTTCAGTTGAATGAAACAGAGAAAAATTTGTGATAACTCTTTACATGCGCTTGTTTCATGAGGCAAGGTCCCGTTCCAAGCCTCTGAACAGTAATTGATGGCTTTTCTTTTGTCTGTTCTAAAAAATATAATAAAGTGTGTTTCTTCAAACAGCATTTCTTGTCATGTGTCACTCCGAGACACCTTTTGCAGGTAGATGAGCAAAATTACTCGTGCATGAAATGCATTTGGAGAGGAGCTCACGAACTGGATTGAGTCTCATCGCATTTTGCGGGTGCTATATCACACCCTGGTTGCACATAAATGTTATAATCTCCTACCGTTTATTTATTTGAATTTATTTAATTGAATGTTTCTCTTTCCTTTTATAAATCATTCTTATTTTTGTTATTAAGACTACATATTTATTTCCTATGTTTGTATTAAGAGCTGCTCCCTCTGGCTATATTTCTCTGTATCCTTTTCTAAGAAACAAATGTTATGCAGCCATGTTTGTTTGTAAATTTTGATATTTTCAAAAAAAATAAATAAATAAAATAATTTACTTTTTTCTTGTGCGACGGAGGAGTTCTGCACCATGACTGCAGGGCGCATATTTGGAGAGCGAGATGATGCATCTCATCTTCCTGCATCTGTTTTGAAAGCGTCGTCATGTGTGTACGCCTACGTCGTTACTAAAGCAACCCATACAGATAGGTTGGTAATGTCTGAATGTGCAAATCTGATATGATCACTTGCAATTAATAGTGCGGACAGTCTGCCTGAAAAGATCTGATTTGAGAAAAAAATCTGATTTGCCTGCAGTCTAAACATAGCCCTAGCTGCTCTATTCCCTACATTTTTACTCGGCGTGTTAGTTCAGAAATGCTTCGCAATGCTTCTTGTGAAGGTGTGTATGCACACAACCTCTTGTTCTGTTCACATTACATCACTTTGTCTCATTTCATTCCACTAGATTGCAGCAAGCACAAGAAAAAGCACCATTTGGTAACACTTTGTAAGAAGTACATGCTTATAAAGTATTTATAAAGCCTTAGCTAATAGTCAATTGATAAATTACAAATGAATGTTCCTACATTATTAATAAGCTATGAACAAATAGTTTGTTATTCATTTGCAGTATTTTCACTTTTTTTTTATCCTTAATAAACAACTTGATATTTCTTTATTGAAATCGCAGGCTGTTGTAATTTAATAATCACAATAGGACATATGTACAAGACATGAGGACAATGTAGTGACCCGAATGGTCAAAACTCTCACACTGGCCCCGGGCCAGCTGGCCGTACTTTCTGTTTAACCATGTTAATTAATTTTTTAAATAATTATAATTAGGCATATATAGGCATATCTCTCACTTTAGATTAGGTCATGTAGAATGCTTAGCTAGCAATTAGTGCTTTATTACGGCCTATATTAAGCGTTAATTGATTTAATTGTAAGAGTTCCTAAAACATTAATAACCACATTAATTGGGGCACCTCTGGAGTCACAAGTTCGAATCCAGGCTGTGCTGAGAGGCTCCAGCCAGGTCTTCTAAGCAGCCAAATTGGCCCGGTTGCTTGGTAGGGTAGAGTCACTTGGGGTAACCTTCTTGTGGTCATGATTAGTGGTTCTCGCTCGCAATGGGGTGCGTGGTAATTTGTGCATGGATTGCAGAGAGTAGCATGAGCCTCCACATGCAGGGAGTCTCCTCAGTGTCATGCACAATGAGCCACGTGATAAAATGCACAGATTGACGGTCTCAGAAGCGGAGGCAACTGTGGCTTGTCCTCCGCCACCCGGATTGAGGTTTGTAACCATGCCACCATGAGGACCTACTAAGCAGTAGGAATTGGGTATTCCAAATTGGGGAGAATAAAAACAAAAATAAATACATTAATTAAGCAGAAATTTGTATCTAATTCATTACATATTTGATATATTTATTAACTATAAATTTATGCTTTATTAATGTTCCATAAACATTTTTTTACCACTGGTTTGTATCAACTAAAATACATCAGTAAGGTATGATTAACAAGTTGTTTACAAAGGATAATTTTTTTTTAGCAAACTGCCTATATATAAACTTATTAAATAATAATAAATAATTTGCTAAAGTGAATATAAACAAATAATATACTATTTATACTTAGTTTATTCATGTATTAATTTTGTAGGAACGCTCATTTACAAATGTTCAATTAACTATAAACTAATGTTTTACAAATACTTTATAACTCTGTAGTTATTATAAAGTTTTACACACATTTTAAATATTGATTTGTTGATGTTGTTGTTGTTGTTGTTTGTAAGAATGTAATTCTTGTTCTGTTCACCCCGTCTCCCTTCAAATAGTCTTATTTTATTCCACTAAATGGCATTAAATACAAAAATGTTTTCCTCTATCACCTTACGTCACAAAATGCCAATCTGAAATGCAAGTGGCGGTCTAATGCATTTTAGTCCTCGCAAATGTGCTTGTCCATGGACATTCAATCGAATTTTCAGTTCATGCACCACTCTTGATGTTTCATTGAATAGCTTAGCCTCTGAGTGGACTAGAAGCTGTGTCACATCTAGATGTGTTCAAGTTCATGTTTTGTGTTTGTCATTTATTTTGAAAAGTAGTGCCATGTCATGTTATTTATCCTGTTCCCTCATATTCATGTGTATAGTTCCCATTGGTTCATGGTCATTGTCTTATTATCTTGTTTAGTGTTCTGTATGATCATTGGTTTATGTTCCCCCCCCCCCCATATCATGTATTTAAGCCCTCATGTTTACCATTGACCTTTGTCTAGTATTGAACGTAAATGTAACTTTGTTTTGTTCATTCCATGCTAAGTCAAGTCTGGTTTATGTCAAGTTTATGTCTAGCCCAGTTTTAGTTCAAGTCATGTTCATGTTTATGTTTAGTTCACGTTTAATGTTAGGGTTTTTGGATTTTCATCATTGTCTATGCCAGCAGTGTTACAAGCTCAATCTAGGTGTCATTAGAAAGCTAGGATCCTCCCCATTGTTGTGATATAAAACATAATTTTATATTTTAAAACATCAATAGTCAGTAACATAAATTTCCCATTATTTGTTTAGCATGCTTTTTCTGCTGGATGACATTTTTTTTTTTTTGGACATCTAAGATATAGCATTAGATTAGACAGCCAAGCAAGCTCACAAACAAGTAAAAAAAATTGCTCATATTTTAGAAAACTGCCTAAGGTAAAAGCAGATGTAAAGCTTTTGGCTACTTTGGGCTTACAGTAGCAGTTATCGGAGCATAAAAAATACGTTTGTGTTTGATGACTTACAGAAATAAGATTTTTCACATAATGATTATTTTTTTAACATTTCAAACTGTGGTATTAGGGCAACAAAATTAACCGTACAGACATTTCTGAGAATTAGAGCTTTCATTCAATATATGACTTGTCCATTTAGCGATAATTTGCAATGCAAATAGTTTAAGGCCTTATTTTGTTATTTTATGTAACATAAATGCAGATGTGATTGTTATCTCTGAAAGTTCAGATTATAAACTTTCAAATTATACTTCATATGCCTGATTTATGTTTTCAGAGATTTAGAAATTTTAAATGTACATTTTTTCATGATATAGTGCTCCCATTTGCACTCGCTGCCGGTCCATTGAGTTTAAACTACATTTAACCTGACACAGTGACCTGCTTATAATGTTTATGACTGACACAATCAAAGTGAGATATTTCAAAAGTGTCCGTCTGATGCATCCTTATACAAGCCGTTATTGTTTTGCCCCCTGGGCCAATTTATATATTCTGTTCATACTACAGAAATTTATTTTTCAGAAGTTATTCAATATTTATGAAAATGGTCAGCTTCCTTTATAGTTATTATGTGTATGTACACATAATTCATCTTATTTTGACATGTGTCAGACGGGAAATACCTGTGCACACTGGTTAATAGGAAGTAGCCAGTTAATCATAATGTATTCTAAGGTAATCCTTTGATCAAAACCCCCTCAGAAAGCAATGGCTATTGAGCTATTTATCTATTTAACACAGATTGTTACATTACGATTGTTATTTATTATCTAAACCATTTATTTGTGTGCAAATGTTGATATTGATTATGGCTCATACACACGGCAAATTGTAACAGAATTTCCTCTAGTCTAATATTAGTAACCTGTTTATTCAAAATGTGATTCTGTCATCATCCTATATATTCCTGTATATTTTATCTATTTGAAATAATTAAAGGAGCAAGAAGGCTTGTCATCCTAGCTCTTGAATAGAGTTTGACTCGCTGTTTATCTGTATTAATGCTGTGGCCACAAAACATAGAGAGAACAGTACACTTATCATTAATCTATTCCAGACAGATTGACAAATTTAATTGCAAAATAGATTGCTGTGTACTGTAGGCCAATGATAGCTTATATTCAATAATATTGAAATAAACAATATATTGCCTTCTAAAGCCACGTTTGTATTGTTTCATCAATGATTTACTGGTCTGCTACAAAAATGTAATGCATTTTAATGATCTGAAAATTATTCAAGTTCAAGTTTATTTATAAAGCACATTTAAAAACAACAAATGTTGTAACCAAAGTGCTGTACTATAAGAAAAGAAAAACATTAATACCAGGATTTAATAGAATTTTCAGTGTTAAATGAACAAACAATAAAACATGTAAAACATACAAATTGAAACCCCTAAAATTCTCAAACAACATCAGATGCTATAGAGAAAAAATGTGTCATCAAATTTAAATATGTCCAATGAGGAAGAAGACCTAACAACAAATGGAAGTGCATTCCACAACCTGGCGGCCGCAACTACAAACACCCAATCACCTTTGGTTTTCAAACGTGAACAAGGAACTGAGAGGAGTAACTGATTTGTTGATCAAAGAGAGCTAGTTGCGGAATGAGTTTGAAGTAGATCAGCAATGTACTGAAAAGGCTAGACCATGCAAGGCTTTATAAACATACAGCAGAACATTAAATTTAACTCTATAACAAATTGGGAACCAATGTAGGGAATCAAGAACCGGAGTGATATGCTCTCTTTTCTTAGTACCCGTTAGAAGTCTAGCTGCTGCATTTTGGACTACTTGCAGACGTGAAAAAGAAGACAGAGACAAACCCACATATGAGGCATTGCAGTAATCCAGCCATGAGCATGAATCACTATTTCCAGGTCCTTCTGTGAAAGAAACTGTTTTAATTTAGCAATGGATAAAATAAGAAGTCAGAATCAAGATGACACCCAAGTTCTTAACTCTATTGTGCCAGGTTAAACATAGAGTACCTACTATACCTAAGATAGTACCCAACTATAATTATTTATTTGTTGACTTTCTCAGCAAATATTTATAAATGCGATTAATTGCGTTTAATTTGATTGACTTAAGGTACTGTATGCGATTTTTTTTAATGGAAAGGTATGCAAAACAATTTACTCCCTGAGAGATATTACTGAAATAGGTGTTGTAAGATATCTCACCTGTCTCTGTAATACCTCTAAACTCTTTAAACAGCAAACAAAAAATTTTTCTGTGAACCAATCATTTTGCATGTTCTCATAGTGTTGT
Source organism: Moxostoma hubbsi (assembly GCA_032164185.1). Lineage (NCBI taxonomy): Eukaryota > Metazoa > Chordata > Actinopteri > Cypriniformes > Catostomidae > Moxostoma > Moxostoma hubbsi. The sequence goes on from JAVLUX010000010.1 coordinate 25,953,644, forward strand.
AGTTGCAGCAAATTAATGAGACTTATTGCCATTTATAAGCCATGTTGTTCAGAACAGTTAACAGTTGAGGGAGATATTTTGCTGCTGTTGTTTTTAACAACCATTTCTGCACTATGTCTGTCTAAATAAAGCTAATTTTGTATCTTTGGACTGTGGGGTTTTGGAAAGAGGGGGCGTAGCTAATCCAAGGGCTCAGTCGTGTGGAAGTAAAATGGTGAAAATCACTCACAGCACCTTCAATTAATCGACATATAATGTATTTAACTTGATTATAAAAAATGTTCGATTGACAGCCCTATACCCCATAATATAAATATTATAAAACCTATTGTGGTTGAAACCACTGCAGCGTTTTGCGTCATTCATACGAAATCCTTGTGCAAGAATCCTGTGGGATCAAAGTTGCTACAATGATATTTCCCTGACGAGTCTGCCCTGCAAGGAAAGGAGGTTAAGAGGCTGTGCTTAAAATTATTATTTTTTTTACAAATTGCTGGAAAAAATGAGATCAAACTAATTAATCTGATATATGAATATGTAAATGAGATCATCCGCAAATCCAGACCCCAGAAGTGATTTCTAGAAGCGAACCAGAGCCAAGCTAGCTTTTCATAAGATTGAAGTAACAATATTAATGCCATACTATAAAAAGCTTAACGCTGTGAAAGCATCACCTCTGAGGCTCTGTATTTAGTGACCTGTCTATATACAAGGGTGCTAACCCTAGCAAGCACTACCGTGGATTGAATAGCAAATTAACAGTGGAACAGACAGACTTTGATGCATGCATCTAAAGGTTGCATCTTACAGAAAAGAAGAGGGAAATGAGGGGAAAAGCAACCCAAAGCTCTCTAGACTTTGAAGAGCGAAGCCTTTGTAAAACACAGCTGATTTATATATCCTCCTTCCTTTGTAACAAAGCCACAGGCAACTCCCTCACACAAACTGAAGAAAATCAGAAGAGGGTCACAAAACAGGCAATCTTACAAGACTATCTTGCATATATAAATGTCTTCTATATGAAAGGCTGGAAGATGGCATGGTTCAGAAGATTTTGATGAAAATCCCAGGTAAAAAATATCTTTGAACAAACTCCTGATGGGTTGGCATAACCAGATGTTCATCTTACGAAATACAATTCAAATACACTTTAAACTGCAAGAGATAAACACTGCAAGAGCTTTTACATAGAGCAGCTGCACAAAAGGTGCACTTTGTCAACAATAATATATAAAAAAAAAGTCATAACCACTCTTAGCCCAGGACAATTAGAAAAATAATTTCCCAAATGATTGTCCCCAAATGTAATGCAGTCCATTGTGAGTTTTGTGTGCTCTGAAACGCTTTACCAATTAAAATTTCACTTTTACTCTCAGATCAATAAAAATTTTGTTTGCAGGGAAGAATAAATGTACTAGTACTGGCTGAAAAATCAGGATTTAGGCTGTTGGTTCTTAGAAATGGTGTCAAGTGTCAAGCGGTATGTTTAGCGTTATATATAGTTTTCTTTTGCTTAAAACTCTGAAAACTAAGACGACCACCCATATACAGACTGTACCTTCTGCCTCAATGATGCAACATAAAGAAATATACTGAACACAGCACTTTTCCCACAGTCTTTATTCCATAAGGTTTAAAAAAAGATGGGTGGCAAAAAATGAAAGAAAACGGAAGTACAAGTCAGCATGTTTTAATTCATTAATTAATTAGTGCATCTCAGTTAATCCATCCAACCGATTATAAGTCAGGATCTGCCGAGCTAAAATTCCACTATTTATTTACAAATGTTAGAGCTGTAATCTGCAAAATCCCACAATCCCCTTAAACAGGATCACTTAATCCTTGACAAAATTGTTAGTAAAATCATCACCGTTCAGTGTAGGAGGGAGCTGGAGGGTTCTAACACAAAGGAGACATTATTTAAGTGTCAAAACCCTCTTAAATTATAATGATTTTTGTGAATTCCACTCTCCAAAGTACATTTTCACTATATTTATATTTTTGTTTTAGCTCTTGGGTAAAAAAGCAAACAGATCAAACCACACTGACATACTTTATAGGGATAGTTCACCCAAAAATGAAAATTCTCTCATGATTTACTCACCCTAATGCCATCCCAGATATGTCTGACTTTCTTTCTTCTGCTGAACACAGACAAAGATTTTTAGAAGAAAATTTGTAGGTCTGTACAATGCAATTGAAGGGGACCAAAATTTTGAAGCTCCAAAAGGACATAAAGGCAGCATTAAGTAATCCATACCACTCCAGTGGTTGAATCCATATTTTCAGAAGTAATATGATAGGTGTGGGTGAGAAACAAATCAATATTTAAGTCCTTTTTTATTATCACTCTCCTCTTCACATTCTTCTTGTTTTGTTTTTGGTGATTTGCATTCTTCATGCATATCACCACCTACTGGGCAGGGAGGAGAATTTATGGTAAAAACAGCCCTGTCCCAATATCTTGGCCAACTGAGTGCACGTGCACTTGACGGAAAGTGTGCAAGACTGTCCCATGTCTGAAACATGCCTATGATCAGTGCACTTAGCCCATGCTAAATCCACACTAGTGCAAATACCGCTTCGGAGCTGTCTTTCAGACTAAGTGTTTCACAGAGTTCATCACTTTCATTAGACCAACCCAAGTGATCGGCGTATTTTCGCCAGTACGATGTCAAGGAGAGCTTATCAATATACGTTATTTATCATTATAAAAGCATATGATATTGTTGTATATATGAATATATTTATCATAAAGTGCAATATAACATTCACAACTGGTTGGGATAACTTAATAACAGCATCATAATTACTATAATTATACTAATAATTACTAATACAATAATTACTAGTTGTTACTAATTACTATGTATTTATTTGCATATGTATTTACCTCTTTGTATCCTTATAATCACCTTATTTTATTTGTTCTTGCCTAATGCTTCTTGGTAATTTATCAGCCAGTGGCATACAAAATATGGTTTATGTTGGTTTAAAATAAAACAATTATTAACCACTACCATGGTTTATTTTTCATCTTTATGAATTTAAAATATACGTTTTAATTGTTTATATTTGTTGGCTGAAACCACATAACGAAGTTGTACAAAGTAGTCTTTTGTTGTCTTATATAAATGACAAGATAATTCATATAATTTAAATGGTTTGTATTAGAAGCTATAAATGGATCACACAGGTTTATAGAATAAAGTTTTTAGTTATTTTTTAATTAAGTTTTGTATTGAGAAACAAATACATTTGATATTTTACAGCCATTATGGATGGATGACACAATTTTACCATTAAACATATTTTAATGTGCAATGTATTACAAATCAAGATGAGTAAAAATAATTAACTTTTACAATTAATTTCACACAATAAAACTTTATAAAAAAATGTATTTAAATATTTCTACAACATAATAATCATCAAACAACCAGTAGTGTAATAATAAATGAAAAGATGGGTAAACTATTATTATATATTTATTTATTAATTTAAGAAGGCAATGACTCTTCTGAGTGCAACTATTAAAACCAACATTGTTAAGTCTATGAATGTCCCAAAATGCAATCAAAAGTCATAAACACACTTGCAGTCTTCACGTCTACTTGCAAACTATGTGGCCAAACACCGGAAATAAGTAAGACAAGTGGGTATGTAGGCAAGTCCAAAATCGCAAGTGGGGGTATTGGAACAGCTAGGGCCATTGACCTGTTTCTCAGCCACACTTATACCACTTCTACTACTTCAACTTTCACAGTTGCAGTTCTGAAGCAAACAATCAAACTTCTATTCCGTCGAGATAGGGATTGTGGTCAATATTAGCCGAAAAAGCACGCACGGATCCATACTACGGAAATCTACCGGAAATAGTAGGCCTTTACGGGCTACTTTGGGACCCTTTTTCTAAACATACTACCATTTGAGACTTGCATTATGACCACCTAAAGAGCTGAAATACTCTTCTGTTTGTGTTCAGCAGAAGAAAAAAAAGTCATACAAATCTGGGATGGCATGAGGGTGAGTAAATGATGACATCATTTTCATTTATGGGTGAAATATCCCTTTAAGGAAAGGGTCAATCATATTATCAAGGCATACTTTTTCTGAAAGGTTTAACTGTTATAATTGAGTTTTAATGAAAGTCAGGTCGGAGCATGTTGTTATGTGATTTAAAAGGCATACATGTATACAACTTATTCACAGGGTTGGGGAGTAAAGAAAAACATGTAACGGGAATACGTATTTAAAATACAAAATATAAGTAACCATATTCCACTACAGTTACAATTTAAATCTTTGGTATTTAGAAAACAGTTACATTCAAAAAGGTATTTTGATTACTGAAGAGATTACTTTGCATTTTATTGTCATTTGTTTCATTTAATATTTAGTCCTTTCAGATGGAAATCATTTATACATATAAATCCAATGTGCATTTGAACAGCAGTGAAACACTTTCTTATGATGTGTTACATTCATATGAGCAGACAGATAAAGTTTGGAGCAGAAGAAATAGAAATAAACCTTGTGTAAATTGTCAGCTTTACGCTAAACTAAAATGCTAAAATCGTAACAATTTTACATGTAAATGATATCACGCACGATCATATTTTTTTATCAAGAAAATTCATGTTGGATCATTATTTCATTTTTTCTAGTAAGACCTGTGATATTAGGGCAAAACATTTATTCTTGATAATAATTTTTTATTGTTTATAGACAAACACATAGGACGATGGACATGTCGTGAACGATCTCTCTCTCTCGCACCGCCCTCTGCAGTCGGCCTTTATCCCTCTCGGTGGCTTGATTAGGGCGTGTTGAGTCACGACCCAGCCCCGCCCTCCACCGTGCCACAGGCTGTAAATAGCATCTACCTTTGTTTGCAACAGGATGAAGGCCCCACTATTGGAGCAAGTTGTCACAAAAGTTCAATGTGTGTTTAATGAATTGTATCTTTTTAGTTTTTGGTAATAAAATTTCAATTGCCTTTTGTAGCCAAGACTTTTCAGAAATTGTAGCTTTCTTCTGATTTCTTCTCAGATTCTGAGAATGCATTACATAAGTTAATTAATTGGCACAATGGGGTTATTTCTCAGATACATTGTTACTCCTTAAACATGAATTCATAGAAAGTATGCTGATAGTTTAGCATGTATGAGAAAGTTACAAAATAAAGCAATTCCACCAAATCCGCAATCCCTTTTACTTAAGAAATATCAATCCTGATCCTCGGTATGTTGTGCTCAAAAACACTCTGCACATGTATGCCATAAACCACTACAGTCTCTTTAGTGATTACAATGTACATTAACTTAAATGACATGCAACATTGGGTGGACAGTTCATGTACTGTACTGTATATGAGAGAGAGAGAGAGAGAGAGAGAGAGAGAGAGAGAGAGACAAATACAAGGGAGGAGAATGAAGAGTTTGAAGCATCTCCAAGCACTTTCAAACAGTGGGTAGGAGAAAAGTTTGATCTGAATAATTTATCATGCCTGTGTTTCAACGCACTTTGTTCTCTATCCAAAGGATATGCATTTTAAGCTTTAATACAATTTATGGCTGAAGTTATTATGTGTGATCAAAAAAATTCTCAGTCCAGGGATTTTCAAAGAAGGCTTCTTTTTTTAGTACTCTCAGCTGTCAGAACTTATACAAGCCACATGGGTATGCTATCTTTTAGCTCCTTATCCTTTCCTCATTTTAAAATTACAAATATGTAACTGTGTCCTGGGTGTTTAAAAACATAGCTCTTTATAAGAAAGGCCTAGAATATTCATAGCGTTAAACATTTATTTTGTTGGAATTTCACATTATCAGAGCTAACATTCTCCCAACAATAAATGCATGCATCCTATCATATTACAGTGATGTGTCCTAAAATTATTTCTCGCTGTGATTTAAGGTTATTAGATAAAGGGTCTCCAGGAACCAGACCTAGATTTTAATCACACATTTTGTTCAGGAATTACATACATATTGAAAGACAGTATAATTTTTAAAAGACTAAATTAACCAAGAAAAAATATTTGAAAATGTACACTGGTGAATAATAACGAATCCGTCTGCTCAGAGCTATAGAGCTTTTATAATTGTATTACTTACACAAACATTTAAGTGTCTAGAAACTGGAGTTAATTGCACTTCATGGAAGGGATGAATATTTCACGAGATACCAACATCCTCAAATGGCGTTGTGAACTTCATCAGTGAGTTCATCTAACTCAGGCGTGCACATCATGCAGCTATGCTAAATTATTCACCATATTTATCTCTGGTCATTCAATATTCATATGCTTAATAAATGTGGATTTTCAGGAAGGGGGAAATCTATATAACACTAAATACACTGAACTGCGTGCATGTCTTTAAATGTTATAAGGTCAAGGGAAAGAATGATCTCTTTAAACTTATCAAGACTCTATTAGCTTTAGATGGGGTTGGACCAAAGGGCCTCTGGGGCTTTGGTGGGTAAAGTCAGTGGATTTACAAGGATCTGAAGGGGTGGTTTGAGGTGCATATAAAAGAGGCATCATCCACAACTGGCTTACCAGTTAAGGTTACTCAAAGACCAGGCTGATCCATGAAGAGCACGAAGAATCTCTCACGAACTCCTGCCATTGAGAAGACTGGGATTTTTATACTGACTGTATCTCATCAACTGAAATAAAGTAAATGGGTGAGAATTTATATTAACAGTGCAGTACAGACTGCTGCTAACACTGGATGATGTGATTAAGGATCAAAGGTTAGAACATAACTGAGTGACAAAGGAAAGTGCATTGAGTTGCTTTGAAGGACAGAGGCATTCCTCTCTGAGTGTGAGGTCAGGTCAGAACAGAAATCTATTAAAAACATTGAACAAAATAAGCAGCACTGACTAAGTATTAATGTCTTCATAGAAATTTACTTTTAAACAGTTTAAAGGGATCGTTCACCCAAAAATGAAAAGGTTGTCATTATTCACCCTCATGTTGTACGAAATCCTTGTGACTTTCTTATGAGGAACACAAAAGATGTTAGGGAAAATGTAAATCTCTATTCAATTTTATTGATTTTTTTCCATACCATGAAAGTGTATAGTGACTGAGGCTAACAGTCTGCCCAACATCTACTTCTGTGTTCAATGGAACAAGAAATACATTGCAAGTTTGGAACAACGTGAGGCAGAGAAAACGATAACAGAATACACATTTTTGAGGGAACAATCCCTTCAAGATGGTTGCTGATTTGTATGGTTGTCGAGTTGGACTACCAGCTGATAGACCTGTTTTAGACCTGGTAGTCCATCTTGGCCATGCTGGTAAGAAATGGTAGACAAGCAACAAACCAATTTAACCACATTAAGCTGGCATGACCTGGTTGTTCAGGGTGTGGTATTCTATAGAAAACTGGTCAAAATGAAAACAGGAAAGTTGACAGGGCATGCGTGACTAAAAGGGGGACATCTTATCACTTTTTGTCATGGGAGAGATGGAAGAGGCAACTCCCGAACAGTGATGAAGTGTGAAGACTTAGCTGAGGAGTTTTAGCCGCTGACCTGGGGCAGTGCAAGAGGGCATGACACAGTAAGAGTGAAGGCCTGACAAGTGTTAGAAGTGAAGACCGCACTCAATTGCCTCAAGAAGATTAACATACATTAATACATTTAGAAGAAATTAGGTGGTGCTTAAGCACTGACTTCAAGTTCAACCAAAGGAAACCTAAATGAGGCCTTTAGGATTTCAAGATACCAATCAGGACACAGGTCATTAAAGTGAAATAACTTGTTCTGTTAATTTATAGGTTCTCACAGGGAAGCATAATAATTTTTGTATGAAAGCATGGAAAGCAATCATATCTCAGCCTCTAATTGTCCCAGGCTCAGTGGGTAATTTTATGCTGCTTTGTTTTGAGTTTTGGGGAAGGAGTTTATAGTCATGAAGAAGCCATAAAACTAAGAGTTTATGATTTCATTGGATGCTGACATTAGAATGTGCAGCCAGACCAAATTAAAGGAGCATGAGGTTGTAAATCTTTATGAGGGGCACTAGTAGGACTCATAATTAATGAATGGTTGTCAATGCAGAGCAGACAGCTTAAAATTTGAAAATAGCTAGCAAGAGCAAACCCTTTTATTTGCTTACTGCTCATGAGCACCAAAAGAGGGAGCTGATGAGGAAATATAAAAATTAAAGAGATTGTGGCAGGGCAGAGGGCGGGGCCGGGTCATGATTCTACACACCCAGTCCCTTATCAGGCTAATCAAGCTTTCTAGAGGGATAAAGGCTTACTGCAGACTGTGGTGTGACAGACAGAGAGAGAGAGAGAGAGAGAGAGAGAGAGAGAGAGAGCGAGCGCGTTTAAGGGCAGCTGCCCGTGTGTGTTTGTGTGTGTGCCTTTTTAGGGACTGGGTGTGTAGAATCACGACCCGGCCCTGCCCTTTGCCCTGTCATATTGATACTTTAGGATTACTTTAATGCTGCTTTTACATGCTTTATGGAGCTCAAAATTGTGTTACTCATTCACTTATATTGTGAGGACCTACAGAGCTGAAATATTCTTAAAAAATCTTAGTTTGTTTTCAGTAGAAGAAAGAACGTCATATACATCTAGGATGGCATGAGAGTAAATGATGAGAGAATTTTAATTTTTTGGTGAACTATACTTTTAATTGGCCTTATTGTCAAAACAAATGAATGGGTTATACTTTCATTTTGTCAAGTGTATTTGTTATTTATTTTTTGTCTCCCCTTTTCTCCCCCATTTGAAAAGCCCAATTTCCAATGCACTCTAAGTCCTTGTGATGGCGTAGTGACTCGCCTCAATCTGGGTGGCAGAGGACGAATCACAGTTGCCTCTGCATCTGAGACAATCAATCTGCGCATCTTATCACGTGGCTTGTTGAGCATTACAGCAGGGACCTAGCACATGTGGAGGCTCATGCTATTCTCCGCGACATCCACACACAACTCTCCACATGCTCCACTGAGAGCAAGAACCACATTATATGGACCACGAGGAGGTTAACTCAAAATTACTCTACCCACCCTAGAAACCGGGCCAATTGGTTGCTTAGAAAGCCTGACTGGAGTCACTCAGCATGCCCTGGATTCGAATTTGCAACTCCTGGTGTGGTAGTCAGCGTCTTTACTTGCTGAGCTACCCAGGTCCCCCTTGTCAAGTGTATTAAATGTCTTTATGTTAATTATAATGTAAATGGACATCATAATTAGCACAGAAAAAAATTCAGTTAAACATTTAGCTTAGTTCTACCAGGAAGACCTACATGTGTAAAGACCAGAGAGCCTACTTGTGCGAGTCCACCGAGCAAGGACACCGACAAGGCGCCACTCACCTTAGCACTTAAGTATATTTTGATTCTCTTTACTTACATGCATGTCTACCTCATGATTAACACATGGCTTCAAGCACATCCCTGTTATGTGTTATAGACAATCGACACAGTATAGATGCAAGAGCAAACGCAACCCACACAGCCTACGGCCACTTTGCACTTTAACAGCTGCTCCGCTCTCATTTACAGTGGGACTCTGGAACTGCCAATCAGCTGTGAACAAAGCTGACTTCATTCCAGCCTTTGCCACACAGTCCATCCTTAGCATCCTAGCATTGACGGAAACATGGATACATCCGGAGGATAAAGCAACACCTGCTGCTCTATCCAACAACTTCTCCTTCTCTCACACCTCTCGACACACCGGTACGGCTGGAGGAACAGGTTTGCTGATTCATAACATCTGGATCTTTTCACAACACTCATCTCTATGTAACAATACTACTTTTGAATTCCATGCTATCACTACAATACAACCCACAAAAATACACGTTGTTGTCATCTATCGCACTCCAGGTCAGCTGACAAACTTTCTTCAGTTGGATGTCCTACTATCCTCTTTACCGGTGGATGGTATGCCACTTGTAGTTCTTGGTGATTTCAACATACATCAAGACAAGCCCCAGTCCACGGAACTAAATACTCTTCTGGCCTCAGACTACACACCGCAGCAACTCACAAATCGGGCAACCAGCTGGACCTCATTTTTACGCATAACTGTATAAACTCAAATATTCTTTTTACTCCATTACATGTCTCTGATCACTACTTTGTTCAATTCAACATGACTCTCCCATCTACATTCAAACAGACTCTACCTTTGGTTTCCTTTTGCCGTAACCTCTGTTCTCTTTCACCCTCTCATCTTTCCACTGCTGTCTCTTCCTCTCTTCCCACATAAAATATATTTTCCAGGCTTGATGTAAACACTGCCACAGACACACTAAACTCTACTTTAACAACCTGTCTAGACAACATCTGCCCTCTCTCCTCTAGGCCAGCACGTACCACACCACCCAGCCCTTGGCTGTCTGACATCCTTTGGGAGCATCAGACTGATCTCAGTGCAGCTGAGAGGAGATGGCAGAAATCTAGAGATCCAGCAGATCTAGGATAAATATCAGTCTCTGCTTGCAACTTTTTTTTAATAATGTTAAATCTGCAAAAACCTCATTTTACCAGAACAGGATCAACAACACCACAGACACTTGCAGGTAGTTTAGAACATTCAACACACTGCTTTGCCCTCCCCCACCACCACCTGACACATCCCTGACAGCAGACGTCTTCGCCACATTTTTTACTAATAAGGTTACAACCATCAGCAATAGATTCACAGCACCACACCCCATCAAACGGCTGTCGCCAGTATGCAACTCTTCTGTCTCTACATTCTCTACTCTGACTAACACTGAGGTCTCTAAACTCCTCCTCTCCAACTATTCTGTTCCCTTGACCCCATTCCCTCTCACCTTCTCCAGGCCATCTCTCCGTCCATCCTACCTGCACTCACACACATAATCAATGCGTCTCTACTTACAGGCACTTTTCCCATTACATTTAAGCAGTCTCGCGTAACCCCACTTCTGAAGAAACCTGCACTGACCCCACACAATAGAACACTACAGACCAGTCTCTCACATCCCATTCATGGCAAAAACACTTGAAAGGGCAGTTTTCAATCAAATCTCTGCCTATCTCTCACAGAACAAACTGCAGGATGACAATCAGTCAGGCTTCAAAAGTGGACACTCCACTGAGACTGCCCTGCTGTGAGTCTCTGAGACGGGCAAATCTAGGCTAAATCCAGATCTTCCATCCTGATTCTGCTGGACCTTTTCCTCACCCTTTGACACAGTCAACCATCAGATTCTGCTCTCCACCCTCTCCTCGCTGGGCATTACAGGAAATGTGCTTGACTGCAATCTCCAATCTCTCAGGTAAGTCCATCAAGGTAGCCAGGAGAGGTGAGGTAAGCCACATCAACTACTTACTGGGGTACCACAGGGATCAGTGCTTGAGCCACTTCTCTTCTCTATATACACAACATCACTAGGACCCATCATTCAGGTACATGGTTTCTCATACCACTGTTACGCCGATGACACACATCTCTACTTGTCTTTCCAGCCCAACGACACCACCGTGACTCATCGAATCTCTGCCTGCCTGTCAGACATCTCGTCCTGGATGAAACAATACCACCTGCAACTCAATCCAGACAAAACTGAACTCCTGATCTTTCCAGCCAACCCTGCTATTGAACATAACATCACCGTGTTCAGTAATGCCTTCAAAAATGATCAGAAATCTAGGGGTAACCATTGATATCAAAATAAATTTCACGGTGCACATCTCTGCAAGATCATGTAGATTTACACTCTACAACATCAGGAAGATAAGACCCTTTTTATCTAAACATGCCACACAACTGCTTGTTCAGTCACTTGTCATAACTAGACTGGACTACTGTAATGCTCTCATTGCAGGTCACCCTGCATGTGTAATTAGACCTCTGCAAATGATCCAGAATGCAGCAGTACATCTTGTCTTTAATAAACCAAAGAGGGCACATGTTACAACACTTCTTGTCTCTCTCCACTGGCTACTGGTTGATGCATATCAAATTCAAGGCTCTGATGCTGGCATACAGAACAGTCACTATGTCTGCTCCAACATACCTAAAATAATTTCTGCAGAGCTACACACCCACTAGAAGCCTGCATTCGGCTGAGGAGCATCGCCTTGTTGTACCAACACAAAGAGGCACCAAAACACTTTCTCGTCTTCAAAAAATGACTTAAAATGCATCTTTTCCAACAAATCTTTTAACTAGTCACTAACAAAATTTTTTTTTTTGCACTTATGTTTTGAATACTATACTGATACTAGTGAAACTTTGTAATATGGCACTTTTGTACCACTGTCACTTATGTTTTCCTCTTTTGTAAGTCGCTTTGGATAAAAGCATCTGCCAAATGAATAAATGTAAATGTAAGACTCGCACATTTTTATGAAATTTAAGATAACATTTATTTGATGAAAATAAAACAGAAATGTAACGTCTCTTGTCTGGCGGTCTGAAGAAGTTGTACTCGGAACCATCATATCCTGCCGGAGATAGGAGGCAGGGGCGAGGAACCTACCCCTGTGCAGGACGGGACTCAACTTGTGGTGGTGGGGTGGTGGAGGTTGCCATGATAGCACACTGAAACAGCAATGTGATAGATTGTGAGCAGACATATAAAGCATTGGCTTACATGTGATGATCTAGGAGTTACTTAGCTAATGGTGCGATGATGTACAGCCGCTAGTCTTCCCACTAGAACTAAGCTGTGCTTACATTTCCTGTTGTTCGACTGGTAGAGCATGGCGCTAAGAACATTTAGGTCATGTGTTCAACATAATCCCACAAGAAATCGGCATGTTAGCTAAGATTTTTTTTTCATAAGGAAAACTTTCTCCATGAATTGCATCCTAAATCACTCTTACAACTTTGTATGCTCGCGCGGTACTACTGATGTTATTTCAGTGAGATGCATGTGACAGGGATTCAGAGAGAGTTGTGGTGTCACCACTCCACCATTTTATATTGGCAAGTGTTTCAGACCACTAACTGAATAGAGCAAGATCTCAGCAAAGCAGTCTGCATGTGTGACACCCTCTGCCAAAACAAGTTGTTTTGAATCTGCTAGTGTGAAGCCTCTCCCCAGCACCATCTGTCTAGATCTGCTTCATGAGGGTTGAATGTATGTCTAATTGTGCAGCAGAAGCAGCATGTCCTACATGCTTGATGCAGCATGGCTTATTTATGTTTAATAGTGCAGCAGCAGCAAATGTGTGTATGTTCGGACAACAGCAGTGTAAGCAGATGTAGTTCGCCAAGACCAAGCGACATGTCATATCAATTATAACACTTTACATTTATTCCAAGAGTTGTCATGACTGAACATATACAGTATAAAAAGTCATGGTTACTGTTGTAACATCCGTTCCCTGATGGAGGGAATGAGATGTTGTCCCGAATATAATGACACAAGGGGTCTTTCTTGAGAGCCTCGCGTACCTCTGAACTTGAGAAAAAGGCCAATGAGAAATTGGCAGACAGAATTTGCATGTCCCGCCATCGGACTTACGGGTATAAAGTGAAGCGGGCGTGCATCTGTCAGTCAGGTTTTTGCACTAAGGAGCTGAGAATATGAGAAGCAGGTCTAGTTGTGGCAAGGGGGACACAAAATCTCATTCCCTCCATCAGGGAACGGAGGTTACAAAAGTAACCATGACGTTACACTTCTGTCACTCACTCAACGTTGTGTCAAATGTAGTGACACAAGGGGTCCCATTTAAAAATGCCATGCACTAGACCGTGTTACGTGAACTGCTGACACAGGTGCAAGCAAGCTACTGCGTGTTAGAAGCAACTGTATCTGCTGCACGTAACCTTCCCCAACGCCCCTAGAAAAAGGTGTCATATACAGACCTTAGGTTCCCAGCACCCCTAAGGGGGGAAAAGGCGACATGACTATCATGGGAGCAAGCCGGCCAGCCACAGCCTTTTCTCTCTCTATGTTTCTCGTCATAGCGCATAAAGCGGCTGGGGCTATCTTAACCATTTGAAATGCGTTGGGGAAGGCAATCTTTTCCATACCAATTCTTTCAGGGGGAAAAAAGGGTCAGCAGACAGGAAAATACATCACAGGGTGTTGCCTGAAGAGGGAATTAGGCCTGTGGAGCCCTACCCCAGTACAGAGCACTTAAGGCTCATAGTGGGTCTAGATTCACAGGCCAGAAGGGTAGGGAGGAAGAACATCCAGGAAGCGAGAGCTTAGTGGCTAACCTGGGAGAGATAGTGCACTGGATCACTTTGGTGAAGGGCGCTAGGTGCAAGTGGAACACCTGGTCGGCTGTTCCATATTACCGAGTTCTACTGGCTCGGACCTGACAAAACACGGGACGAGACTTACTCTACCCTGAGATTGTAAAATTTGGCAAAGGTATTGGGTGTTGCCCAGGCCGCTGCTCTGCAGATGTCTGCTAGGGAGGTAACTCGTACTGGACACAGCAATGAAAAGGTTTGGTCTGCCTCCTTCCAGGGCATCGCTTGCAGGTTCACTGCCTGGTCACTGAAGGGGGTCGTAGGAACCTTGGGCACGTAGCCCGGTCGCAGTCTTAGGATAACGTGAGTATCTGCCAGACCGAACTCCAGGCAAGTGTCACTGACAGAGAATGCTTGCAGTTTGTCACCAACCCTCTTGATGGAAGATAGCGCTATCAGGAGGGCCATCTTCAAGGACAGGGCCTTGAGCTCAACTGAGTCAAGTGGCTCGAAGGGGGGTCTCTGAAGGCCCGAGAGGACCACAGAGAGATCCCAGGAGGGGAACAGGCTGCAAGGATTCAGCCTCCGAGTGCCTTTAAGGAACCTGATAATCAAGTTATGCTTACCCAAGGACTTGCCGTCCACTGTGTCGTGGTGGGCCGTGATAGCGGCTACATACACCTTCAAGGTGGAGGTGGACAGCCTCCCCTCCAACCTCTCTTGCAGGAATGAAAGCACTGACCGAACTGCACATCTCTGTGGGTCTTCAGACCGGGAAGAACACCAATTTGCAAACAAGCGCCACTATAGGGTGTAAAGCTGCCTGGTAGAGGGAGCTCTGGCTTGGTCGATCATGTCTACGACCGCAGGTGGTAGGTCACTCTGATCTTCCATGTCCTGTCCAGGGGCCAGACATGGAGGTTCCAGAGGTCTGGGCATGGTGCCCCGTCCCTGGGAAAGAAGGTCCTTCCTCAGGGGAATTTGCCAGGGAGGTGCTGTCGCGAGGAGCGTGAGATCCGAGAACAAAGTCTGAGTGAGCCAGTAAGGAAGTAAGGCTCACCGGGGGAAATGCGTACTTGCGTAGCCACCAGGGCCAGCTGTGTGCCAGCGCGTCTGTTTGAAAATGTCCGAAAAGTGGGCAGTGGAAACTGTCTTGGGGGGCAAAGAGATCTACCTGTGCCATGCCGAACCTGCCCCAAATCAGTTGGACCACCTGGGGATGGAGCCTCCACTCTTCGCTGAGTGAGACCTGTTGTGACAGCGTGTGCTTCCCCCGAATCAGTGGGAGAAACCTCCGCAGGGCAAGGAATACAGCCAGCAACTCTAGGCAGTTGATGTGTCAACGCAGCCGGGCCCTGTCCAGGAGCCAGAAGCTGTGTGCCCGTTGCACACCCAATCCAGTTGAAAGGTTGCTCTTTTCCAAGTTGACCTGAAGCCCTAGACGGTTGAGGTGCCTGAGCGCCTGGTCCCTGTGAGCGCACAGTGACTCTTGAGAGTGAGCTAGAATGAGCCAGTCGTTGAGGTAGTTGAGTATGGGGATGCCCACTTCCTGAAGCAGGGCAAAGGGGTGCTGCTACCTTCGTGAAGACGTGAGAAGACAGGGAAAGGCCGAAGGGGAGGACCTTGTACTGAAACAAATGCGAACCATAGGAAGGGTCGATATCAAGGCAGAGAGACATGGAAGTACACGTCCTTCAGGTCTACCACTGCGAACCAATTTTATGCCGAATGCAGGTTAGACTTTGTTTCTGCGTGAGCATTTTGAACAGGAGTTTGCATCAAGACTGGTTGAGAACTTGCGAGTCCAAGATTGGTCGCAACCCACCGCCTTATTGGGTACGATGAAGTAAGGGCTGTAGAAACCCTTCTTTATCTTGGCTGGAGGGACAAGCTCTACGTACAGAATTGTAATCTCTGTATGTAAAGTGCTGGCATTTTTGCTGCACATCGAAATGGAGCGAATACTGCTGAGACCAGGTGGGAGCCTGACGAATTGAATTTTGTAGCCGAGTCAGATGGTCCTGGTCAACCAGCACGACGGGTTGGACAGTGAAAGTCACGCATCCAAGCTCTGTGCGAGGGGCACTAAGGGAACGATCATTTTTGACGTACTGGGTGGGGCTTCGTAGCGGGTGGGAGCAGGTAATAACGCATCGGGAGGCAAAAGTGCATCCCGAGGCTTGGGTGCTGAGAAAAGACTCAAAGCACTTGCCTTGCTCCGCGCACCCGGCAGGGGGCGGGTTAGAGAAGTGGCTTTCCCTCGGAAGGGAGCGAATACCGCTGAGACCAGGTGGGAGCCTGACGAATTGAATTGTGTAGCCGAGTCAGATGGTCCTGGTCAACCAGCGCGACGGGTTGGACAGTGAAAGTCACGCATCCAAGCTCTGTGCGAGGGGCACTAAGGGGACGATCATTTTTGACGTACTGGGTGGGGCTTCGTAGCGGGTGGGAGCAGGTAATAACGCATCGGGAGGCAAAAGTGCGTCCCGAGGCTTGGGTGCTGAGAAAAGACTCAAAGCACTTGCCTTGCTCCGCGCACCCGGCAGGGGGCGGGTTAGAGAAGTGGCTTTCCCTCGGAAGGGAGAAAACCGCGATCGCAACATTGCCATGGCTATGTTCTCACAATGACGTTCAACACCTGCTGTGTATTGCTCTTTTGTGAATGAAAATACTCTCTTTTAGAGGGGGAAATACTTTTAGAGGTATACACTCTTTTACAGAAGCTCTGTTGAAGTGCCCAGGGGCGTGGAATGCACAGCGTGCAGAGAGGGAGAAAGCTGCTGGTAACGCACCGTAGATCCAACAGCAATGCTCTGATAGAGGTGAGTGGAACAGTAGTGAGACTCAGCTTGCTGCTGCACAATCACTCAGAAAAAATCAGAAAACATTTGACTGACAGACGCACACCCGCTTCCCTTTTAACCCGTATGTCCAGGGGCGGGACATGCAAATTCTGTCTGCCAATTTGTCATTGGCCTTTTCTCAAGTTCAGAGGTACACAAGGCTCTCAAGGAAGACCCCTTGTGTCACTACATTTGACACAACTTCAAGTGAGTGACAGATGGGGAACCCTTTTTACAATCTTTTAAGCCAAACGTCAGATTGTCATCTTTGAGATGACCTTTTTCTAAACTCACATGGCCCATGCAGTAATGTACACACATGCAAACCACATGACCTCACATTACCAATAGCTCAGTCCACATATGCTAAAGATAAGCACAGTGCACAGCACAACTGGGGGTTTAATTACCTTGCGTAATCTCATTATTTTATTTTCTAAACAGACTACTGAACAGCCTGCTAGCTCTGCACAGCTAATTGCCATTTCTCGAGGACAGAGTCACTAAGAGGAAAATCAAAGCCATCAGCAGAGGGTAAATTAGGACCACAACAGAACTAAAATATCAACCCCCAGGCCGCAAAACAGCATTTTTTGCTACATCATTGACCTTGTTCTCATACTGCACATTGAATTATCACTACAAAGTAAAAAAAAAAAAAAAGATCTATATTTGAGATTAAAAACATATTGTTACAGTATGCAATGCATTCATCCCCATCAACATTGTGAAAGTGTTTAGTTTTCTAAATTTTAAGACTAAATTATATTTACTGTGACAAAATGATGGTCTGTATTAAATAATTAAATACAATTGTTTACCGTAAATAAAGATCAGTCTTTTCATGTACAGTAGCCTAAACCACGGATTTGACTGGATTCCGGTCAGAACTGTGTTGGCCAATATTGGATTTTAGCTTCAGTTAATGTTCACATCAACTGTCAGAATGGGTAAAAATAATTAATCTCAGTGATTTGGACCATGGCATGTTTTTGGTGCCAGATGGGCTGGTTTGAGTATTTCTGTATCTGCTGATCTCCTGGGATTTTCATGAACAACAGTCTGTAGAATTTACTCCGAAAGGTACCAAAAACAAAAAACAGAGTGAGTGGTAGTTCTGTGGACGGAAACGCCTTGTTGATGAGAGAGGTCCACAGATAATGGGCAGACTGGTTTGAACCAACAAAGTCTATGGTATCTCAGGTAAACGCTCTATGCAAATGTTGTGAGAAGTATAGCACAGTGCCATGTTCATGTCATTTAAAAATGGGACATAAACCACATATACACTTTATGAGGTAATAGACCTAGGAGGTGGTTGAAAAAGAGGCAACTACCTTAAAGGAATAGTTCACATGAAAATGAGAATGGAAGAGTGACATCTTTAAAAATTATCTGGATATTTGTTTATGCACTACGACTATTGTCTAAAACGAGTCCATATAGAAAACAATAATTAAAAATGTTGCTGTCCAAGAGCACTGTATGCCTGTAAAGAACAACAAAACATGTTATGCAATGGCCAGATTAGAGACAAATAAAATGCATTTGCATATGGAAGTGTTTATGCATGTATAATGACAAGTGTAATATTAATCTCGTTCATCAGTGCTTTACAGATTGTGCGGTTGTTTACATGTCATACATATTAAATATTACACATTGGAACTCTAGGAATTCTTAACCTGAACTCAGCTGGCATGACTAACCCCCCTGGGCGACACGTGATAATGAACTGCGGTGACAGGCTTCTCCAACACTGGCCTCCGTGTTTTGACGTTCTCTGAATGTCTTTGCACGTTATTTACACAGCAAACAGTTTGTGCCCTTTACTTCCCTCTTCGTTTTCCCTCCAGACCCTGCAGACTGCACTTCTCTCAGCTCTCATCCAGCATAGACTGGAGGGCTATAAGCTCTGAGTCTGGACAAAAGTAGCAGTTTAGACCAGAGGTTCTCAGTTACCTTTGTAACTCCCAAATCACCTATTGCACATATACATATATATATATATATATATATATATATATATATATATATATATATATATATATATATATATATATGTATCTTGGTAGAATCAGGGACCCACAAAATCGAGTCTCTAAAGCAAGCACACTACTGTGGGCGATTCATTTGAAAGCTAACAATGACAGAAAACTCAAATCGCATTAAAAGACCAAGACAACAATGCTGACCTACATTATAATGTTATGTAAATCTGACCTAACCACTGCTTTGTTTAAAGGAGTGAAGCTTAGCAGGCAAGATCATACATAAGCGTGACTCGTTGCCACACTTTCATGCTCATCCCAGTATGAAATTCAGAAATGCCATAGCTGGCTCCTGGAGGGACACTCCTGGCTTGCCATCTTGCCTATATGTACTCATACAACCACATACACACACACACACACACACACACACACACACGTTGGTCTACCTATCATTATGAGGACTTTCCATAGACAAAGATTTTTATACCATAAAAACTATAGATTCTATCCCCTAACTTAACACAACCCCTAAACCTAACCCTCACAGAAAACTTTCTGCATTTTTACATTTTCAATAAAACATAGTTTAATATGTTTTTAAGCTATTTAAATTATGGGGACACTAGAAATGTCCTCATAAACCACATTTATAGCATAATACCCTTGTAATTACCAGTTTGTATCCTAAAATATTGCCCTCGTAAACCACATAAACATGCCACACACACACACACACACACACACACACACACACACACACACACACACACACACACACACACACAGAGAGAGAGAGAGAGAGAGAGAGAGAGAGAGAGAAAGAGAGAGTTATGTTAGCCAGAGGGACACACACTCATCAATTTGTTTGTAAACAGCAGATTAGCATGCAGTAAATCCAAGTGCTTCATTGTTTCCCTGAAGGGGACACACACAAAGAGACTAAACACACACACAAACACGAAAAAGCACTGCGATGCACAAAAATATAGATTTATAGATTTCCATTTCATTGTTTCTCTGTCTTTGCCTTTATTTCATTAGTAACATAAGGATAAACTTCCTGTACGAAGGAAATATAGTCAATCTCTATTCTAAATCACATGCTAAAAGAGAAAAATGAGAGGTCAGAGATATGCCAATGCGAAAGAGCATACAGAACAGAGATTAGGTCAAATGATGTTGCACTGTGGCCCCAATCCCACACAGATAATGCCATAATATTATTTGAGTAAGATTATGGCATTGTGTGGTCACCAAAGTGCCCAGTATCTAGCTGCAAGTTTAGTCTTCAAATAAAACCAAAACAAACATGTGAATATTGCACTGTTTTGTACTCTTTTAAACAATTGTTAATGCAACTTTGTCTCTGGATTTCTCTGGGTTCACTTTCAACTTTATATTTTGGATTGCTGCTCCAATTTACAGAACTGGAAAGAATGAAAGATTGTGTGTGGCTTATTGCTGGTTCCTGGAACACAGAGGGGGATGACAAATTAAAAGGATTAAATCAAGCAGGATCTCAGAGGGCCCGAGATAAAGGCCCTATTTTGAGTCTCTGAATTATTTTAACAACTCCATCAACCTCATTCCAGCATTAAATCCCATTTTATTTCTCTAAATACCTAAGTCAGCAAGGAGGAAAAATGCTGTCAGTTAGTTGCATCTAAATTGTGATTCTTCTTATTGTCTCTTACATAACTAAAAAGGTAACGTATGTTCTGGATATATCAATAATACCAGCATGTAATGAGATAAATGCATTGTGATAACATTTTTGCAAAAAGAAATTACGTGCTTCATTACACTTTGGCTGCGGGGGGGTTGGGTGTGGGTGCCAAAAGCGAGTGAAATGGTGTCATAATCAGTCAAGACTTTTCAGACAAATATTAGATGAATGTTTTAATGAGTAAAAAGTACCTCCCTAACCAAAAAATGAAACCT
The DNA here is from genome assembly GCA_032164185.1 of Moxostoma hubbsi. Taxonomy (NCBI): domain Eukaryota; kingdom Metazoa; phylum Chordata; class Actinopteri; order Cypriniformes; family Catostomidae; genus Moxostoma; species Moxostoma hubbsi. The sequence goes on from JAVLUX010000010.1 coordinate 25,974,589, forward strand.
AATCCTAACCAGTAGTGTTTTAAAAAAGCAAATGAGAGTGAAACAAAACAGATATCCTTACCCTAAACCATCACCTAAACAGGGTCGGAAAGGTTACTTTTTTAAAAAGTATTCCGCTACAGATTACAAAATACATGCTGTTAAATATACTTTGTAAAGTATTCCGTTAGATTTCGCGAATAAAAAATATAATTGTGCCTGATAACAGATGCATGTAAAGGGCTAGACATAGCATTTTAGCTTAGCATAAAGCTAAGTGTTCACATGTCAATTTACACAAGGTTAACTGTCTCTGCTGATCCAAACTTTCTTAAAACCCCTACAAAGTATACACAATGACATCATCTTCTGATTGTATAACATAATATGCACCTTTTCATTCATAACAGTGTGAAAGCACCCTCTTTCTGCTCGTATGAATGTAAAACATCATAAAAATAGTGTTTCACGGCTGTTCAAACACTCCTCTGATCGCAACGTTTATATGGATGTTTATCAACTAAGCAGACTAAAAATTAAATGAAACATATGCAAAGTAATCTCTTCAGTAATCAAAAAACTTTTTGAATGTAACTTTATTCTGATTAACATTGTAGTGGTGTACAGTTACTAATATTTTGTATTTTAAATACTGTAACAGGGTTCAAATGGGCAAGGAGGAGTTGGGAACCGAACAATCAAAGTAATATTTAATTTAAACAAAAAGACACAAACACTTGTGCTACTGTGTGTGGCTCTCTCTCTCTCTCTCTCTCTCGAACTGCCACATACGGCTGTCTTTATCCCTCTCTTAGGCTGATTAGCCCAATTGGGGGCCGGGTGTGTGTAGACATTACAAATACGTAATCCTATTACATGTATTCTGTTACTCCCCAACCCTGCACCTAAACCTAATGGATAGTGTTGTAAAATGATATCTATGAAATTAAAAAATAGTGTTGCTTCTATGAAACATTCGTCTCACGTGTCAGCTTGCATGCTGTACTGGTCTCAAACCGCAGTCTTCCAAGTCCATAGTCTACACTGCATATGATATTTAGGCTTTTTCAAAGCATGCATTTTATAGTGTATTTTGTTTTACTGGCAGATTTTTTTCAAGTTTTCACTTCTTTGTAGTCAAAAACAAGTTAAAGAATCTGCCATTGCTGAAGAAGTAATCCAAAGTATTTAGATAACATTACAGATGATGAGTAGTGGAATCTGTAGTGGATTACATTTAAAAAATAACCCTCCTAACCCTGGCAATGAGTGAGTAATAGAGCAAAACAACTGTGTTTATAAAATCTGTCATGGTAGTCGTGATTTGTGTGAAAGTTGTTGTAGCGCCTGTAGTGATGATTTCACCAGGAAACTGCAGCGAAATGTAGAATTCTGCAAGTAAAAGTCAGACTGCAACAATGTTGTTATAGTAACGTTCATTCTATGAGACTAGGTTGCAGCAATCAATTCTCACATTTAGGGTGTGCAAAGAGTGCAATGGTAAGCCATCTCCGTTACCTGGGAAACCTGCCAAACGGTGCAAAGAGCTGAAATAGGAATAACAGCAGCATTTGGAACCATAAGTAAGGAGAGGAAAGGCAAAGAAAAATGTCTGGAGACTGGTGGTGTAAAACCATATAAAAACTGGAGGTTTTTATATGGTTTTACACAGGGGAAAAAACAACTGACACAGAAAAAAACAAATAACCACTATGGAGTTTTTCAAAAGGTTTATTAATTATAGAGGAAGTTGTACATGATAAAAATATCGGAGTGGAAGAACAGAATCCAAGTACATAATCAGAATGTCACCAGGGCACAGATTAGGTTCCTTTAAACTACCTATTTTGATGAAAGGAAAAAAAAAGTGCCCAATTCAGTATATGACAGCTTTCCACCAGTTCATGTGTTTTCTATAGGTTTTACTCATGTATTCAATGGCACTTAAATGCTGGTATTTGGAATATGTTGTAACAACAGTCTTATATAATCAGCAGGTTATTGCTATTGAAATGATCACAAATTGGCACAACATGAAACTAGGTACTGTGTGTGCGCAATTGCACCAGATCATATACTAGAAAAACAGAATAAAACCTTTACAAATACAACTTAAATGGTAAAGGAATGCTTTATAGATCAAATTAATTAATTCAATTCAAACTGAGATAAATCTATTAGCAATATGTGTAAAAAGAACTTGAGATTTCGTTCTTGGGAAGTAAATAGCAAGGAAAAGTAAGGACAGCCTATTTGTGACAAATAATTCTGAAATAATTATCTTTCCAATAACACTCTTCATATTTCAACACTCTCAAATGTCTAATTAAGACTTGAAATATTTGGTCTTTCTATCTAAAAAAAGAAAAAGAAGAAAAAAAAAAAATCAGTTCAAGTAGCAAATATGCGTTGCCTCTAGGAAATGTGAATTACAAAAAACTACACACAGCACCAGCCACAAACAGCTGTTTCTGTGCTCGATGAAGTTATAACACCCCAGTTCCACACAGGCTGGAAAAGGCACAGCACATTTAGAAAAATACTAAGAAAAGGAGGTATAGATTGAAGCACTGAAGCACAAATGTAGCTCTCATGGCTTAAAGCCACAGTGCATTTAGTTTTGCACACTGAATAATCCACAAACTGCCATAATAAATCAAGAAATGTCTGTGACCACATATATTTATATCTATCTATTTATATATATCTATCTAATTTATATATCTATATCTATATATATATATCTATATATATTTATATATCTATATCTATATCTATATATATATATATATATATATATATATATATATATATATATATATATATATATATATATATATAAAAATATCCAGTATGCATATATATTATGTTTTTCACATATGAATTTACCCTTGCAACCTGATGGGAAACTCTCTGCGGCATCACTGCTGTGAACCGATGTGACTGAAATTTTCCTGGGTTGTTAACTCTTGAAACCTTTAATTTATGATGGCACTCTGTAGATATATATTCATAATTTCCGATTTTCCAAAACTGTGTGCACTGTAGTTTTAAGAACAGCTCAAACACTTGAAAAAAAAAGTCTGCATATCATTCTTAAAGGGATAGTTCACCCCAAAATGAAAATTCTCACATGATTTACTCACACTCATGCCATCCCAGATGTGTTTCACTTTCTTTCTTCCGCTGAACACAAACAAAGATTTTTAGAAGGATAGCTCAGCTCTGTAGGTCCATACAATGCAATTGAATAGGTACCAAAGATCTGAAGCCCCAAAACGCACACAAAGGCAGCATAGAAGTAAATCCATATGACTCCAGTGGTTAAATTCATGTCCTCAGAAGCAATACGATAGGTGTGTGTGAGAAACGGATCAATATTTATGTCCTTTTTTTTACTATAAATTCTCCATCCTGAGGGTGAGTAAATGATGAGAGAATTTTAATTTTTGGGTGAACTGTCCCTTTAAGTAAAGTGTCAATGCAACAACATAGAAGAATTTTGCATAATGATATTATCCATTTACAAAATTATGAAAGTAGAATTCTTATCCTTATATGATTTTCCTATTTTTAATATCTATCTTATAAGTAACTAATACTACAATAAATTCACAATTTGAGGATAGTTAAAATATTGATCACTAGGCTATGTAAGAGAGGACATCAGCCTTTTAAGCCTCACTGTAGATCAAATTAGAAAAAATACAACACAGTTTTTCCCAAATCCTTTCTGCCCTGATTGTCAAACTTTAAACCTAATCTGAGAGCATTCGTTGTTTCCTCTGAGACTTTTAAATTAATACCAAATTATTCTCATTCTGGTATTACATAGTTAAGTATTACACAATTCACTGTGCATATCTGAAAATGCATACATACATTTTATCCCAATACATCCTCAATATTTTTCACTCATGATATACAAATAATTGCAATAACTGAGCGCAAAAAAAAAAGAAGAAAAAAAAAAAAAAAGAAATAACACCAAACCAGAAAAAAAACTATAAGCATAGGATATTTCTAATTAAATTAGCTTGAATTAAAGTGTTCCATTGAGGATGAACCAGGAGATCGTACTAAATGAACCACAGCATATTTGGGCTTTGAGTCTTACATGAGCTACTGAAGGTTATTCACAGTCCTTAAGTGATAAAATTATCTTCCCGATTTCCCAGATTTCATAAGCAAACAACAATATACATACACACTTTCCCAGAGAAAGTAAATGTAGCTCTTTGGTAACTTTTATCTCAAAGGGTGAATTCAGAAATGTGTGCATAAAAAGGCTGTGTGTTTATAAACAGTGTTTACATCTGTATGTTATCAAAACATGCTGATAATGAAGCAGGTCTGATGCACGAATCAAGGTCAGAGTCAGGGTCTTTCTATACCTGTAAATGTTGTGTACCTTTGCAAAAATGAAACCTCAAGCTTCCCAACAGAATTTATCAGAGGCATCATAATATATCAGGAGGTTTCAATGTTATATCCATTTAATATGCCATTCAACTGTGTTTGAATGATATACTGCGAAAAATTCCTGGCAAGCATGTTTGTATCTGCATTATGAGATAAAGCTATGAAAAGCCATTGCAGAGAATGTATGAGTTTGTATACCTGTATCCATTGGTGTGACTTTGTTTATATAACTGGTAGCACTGCATGAAAGTGTATTTCCATAGATATTGCCTCTGTGATTGATGGTGAAATACAGTTTCAACAGAGATACACATTTTAAAATCAAAGTCATAGGTCAGATACATACCAAAAATTATATTGATTGTAGAGCACTGTCTCTTTTCAGAGGTACTATCTTGTGATGTTCTATGAGGGTTTTATCAACTATTATTAATGGGATAGTGCACCCCAAAAAAACAAACAAATTCTGTCATCATTTACTCACACTCATGTTAGGTAGAATGCTATCTTCAGTCACCATTCACTTTCATTGCATCTTTTTTTTTTTTCCCAGAAAATGAAAGTGAATGGTGACTGATGCTAATATTCTTCTGAACATATGGGTTTGGAATGACATAAGGGTGAGTAAATGATGATAGAATTTTCAATTTTGGATAAACTATTGCTTTAAAGACATTGCTAAAAACTGACTGGAGCATTTTGAAAACACCATCTGTCTCTATATACAGTATCTCTAATAAGGTCTACCTGTACATTATTTAGGTGTTCAAAAGCAGCTGTTGCGAGCCTTGAGGAATACATATCTGCTTATAAGAAGGAATAATTTTCCCTGGACAGAATAAATGAGTGCAATTTTAATACAGTGTGTGGAGGCGCGTGAGCAACAAGAAAAGATGTGGCTTCTTAAGTGGAATGACAGCTTTATGCGTGCATGTGCATTGAGTATGTCTAGGCATAAATATTTGCATGCAGTGATTTGACAGGATATGGTGTTTCTCAAGATTTGATGAATGCATCTGCAGGGATACCAGGGATGTGCATGTACTGTATATACTGTGTGTTTGTGACTCAGAGGTCAGTCGTAGCCTTGGCAGTGAGGGCCTGGATGCGACTGGTGTTGCAGTTTTTGCAGAGAACATGCCCATCCAGAGGGTAGCAACCCTGATTGTCCCCCTCAGAGAGAAGACAGCCACAGTCCTATATTGTACACACAAAATAGAAAATTATTCACTATTTGAAGAATCAGTACAAAATTACATTTACACAAAAGTTTGTTCTCCTCTTCGAATTTGATTGGCCAAGCTGTATATTAAGAGTGTTGATATTTAGTATAATAGCACTGGTATACTTTCTCCCAAAAGATGAGGTTTTTAAGGTAAATGCTCTATCGAGTTTTAAATCAACAAATGGGTCCTTTGAACCACTTCATTTTGTGGTGCTTCTATGACACTTTCGGCTTACGTGTTGACTTGAGCGCTCTTCAGGACTCGTGCCCTAGTCCATTACATTTCTAATGCAATGCTCTATCAGTTGAGCTACGACACAATTTGAACGCAGTCAAACAAGCTTGTAAATGTAGTTGATTATGTAATGTAGATGTTAAAATGTATCTTCCAAGTGATTCACTACAGTAAAAGTGTTAAAATACCATAAGATAGCATTGTGTGAGGAACAGGGCAACAAGAGTCAATAATTCCATTTATAGCAATGGTTACCAAACCTTAAGACATCGTTCAGGGTTTTATCGCAAGACATTTTTTGGTTTTCATCCCTAAAATGCTCTTGTGGGTGCAACTACTTTCTTGCACAAAGAATTCCGAGTCTTGCTTTGATACAGCCCAAGCCATCGTTGCTAGTTCTAAAACGTAATTTTACAACTAGTAATTGAAGCTTGCGCTGCTTTCAAGCACTTACTGGAGCAACAAGGTACAGTGTGTGTGTGCAAGAGAAACTAAGAGAGAAAGCTTGTGGGATTACTTCTCTTGCTGCGGCTCTTGTTAGCAGTTACATTGTTCAAATTGCCACAATGCAAGTTTAAGTATATTTCTCAGCAGCAGAGTGGTAGTGTCATCATTCTTGTATATAGCTTTTCCATTGCTAAACAATGGTTTACACCCGCACTGGGTCGCAGGGGTGTGCTGACATGAAGGCTCTATTATAGACATTGTTTATTGTTCTTATCCGATTTACTTTGAAAAAAAATATTTGTTTTATATGGTTATTTTGTTGTGGTAGCCTGTATGGCTCTATGAAATAACGGAAATAATTTGGGCGAAGTGATATGGAACATTATGCGGTCAAGACCTGGAACTACTTCATACCTTGAACATCTGTCAACTAATCAGAATGAAGCATTCAAAAGACCCATGGTATAAGAACTGATAAGTCGTTTTAATTGTGATATAAGTGAAATAAAAGGGAAAGTAATTGTAGCACTAGTGTACATTTCTCCAGGAAACTGCTATGAAACGTTCAACGAGCTATGTGTAAATCATTTATCAAAAATGTAGGTATAGTAACCAGGGGCGGAACATTGTCAACCTATGACCATGCGCTACATGGACTGGTTTAGCCATTGCGCACTGTCTCTGTGTGTACTTCAGTGTCTCCCGCTAAACGCGATAACATGCATGCTCTCATTTACACGCGAAAATTGACGGGGGGGTATACGGTGGTGGAGGCTGGAACCGGGTCCGCCATCCTGGGAGTTCTGGGCCCCCCTGCAGCCGCCAGTGCATTAATACAGCCCTCATAGTAACAAGATTCTATGAGACAAGGTTGGAATTCATTCACCAAAGATATATGCTTACTGACCATTTCTACCAATTACAACTTAATGCCAGCAGGTGATGATAAATGAGTGTGTTTTTTTATTATGAGCGAGTCATTAAATCATTGACTCAACTGATTAGTTAAAAAAAACTTAAAACTTGAAACTGTGGTAAAAGCCAAATGACCAAGTGCTGTTGGTCTCTTGCACTCTTACTCATGTGCTATTGCTAAATTCCACAGACATTTAGAAACTTGTAACCATACCCAAGTACATTTACTTACCTCACAGCGGTAACACTGCACATGGAAGTCACGGTCCAAGGCAACAATACGCACAGTCTCCTCCTGACCAGGAGCTGGCATTATGGGCTCTTTACACACATTGCAACGTGGGGCAAATTTTCTGTGAAAAGGGAACACATTTTGGTATCTAATACAATTAAATTGATACATTTAAATTGATACACTTAAGTGTCCAAGTACTTAAGCCAAAAAGTTTAAAAACTACTGTATTTGAAGGCCATGTAAATTTTTTTACTTTGCTTTAATCTATACTGAAAGGCCATCGATAATAAATGAACTACAATTACTTTGGCAGCTTTTGAAAGTTTCCAGTTGAGCCCAGTTGAATATTATTTCAAAGACAAATGTTTTCGAAAGCTCCAAAATGAATACATTAGTGTGTTCTGCATTTTGGGAACACAGGACAAGAACAGAGATACGAAATACAGAGGCAGTGAGAATGTGTACACAAAGCAAAACTCAGTCAGGTGACTGAACTTCTTCATTGGGTTGTACCAACACATGGTATAAAGGAGTTCTGAAGATGGTGGCCAATATAAATCACAATAGTAACAATGAGTACAGTCCAGGTTTGACCAAACTATTCGTCGACACAATGGCATTTCTGTTGTACATTCTATACATTCTCAAAATCAACGGATTCCATATGAAAACTTTCAATTCCTTAACAGATACAAAAAAGTGCTTTCCATAATTATAACAACACAATACAGTCTATTCAAAAGATAAAGTTGCATGTACTAAGACACATCTTAAGACAAACCCAAGTGGTATTGAAAGGAAAACATGACATCTACTTTAAAGGTTTAATGCAATATCTTTGTGTAACAGAGATAATGAAAAGCATCAATAAGGGTTGATATATACAGTATGTATGGGAAGGTTTAGTTATTGAATGCTTTAATCTGTCTTGGATACAGTATGTGTGCTAAAGTAGGCTTCATTACAAAACCAAAATGCAGTAACAATGCTAACCCTGAAAATGAAAAAAAATGACTTCAAAGTTACTTGGTTTTAGTGAGGATTTTGTAGTTACTGCAATTTTCACACTCAGTTTTCCTTAAATCTGAGCATATGTAACAGTAGCCAGCTGGTAGGTAGCTGCAAAGTGTGTAAACCTCACTCCCATAGAGGCTGTAGCCTTTAGCCTCATCATTAGCACGCCCACCTCCCATACCAGCTGACGCTGGTGGGTTGAGCAGGACTGGTCACACATATTTGCGCCAAAGTCTGTCACAGGACAGATCATTGTCTAACAGACTTAATTTTGGTTATCAAAATGTTTTCATGTGTTTTGCACGGCAGTATGTATCAAGCATGTTTGTGTGCACAGTCATACTTGTGGAAGTCTTCAATGCAGTGGATGTGGTTGGAGGCGTCCACAGTAAAGGGAATGCCGTCCAGACTTCGGTGGCACACCACACAGGTAAAGCAATGAGGATGATAGGCCTTCCCAGTCGCCCGCAGTATACGCTCCATTATAGGCTTACTACATATGTTGCAGGTCTCCAGGGTGTTCTAAAATTGAAAAACACATAAAGAAACAAAACTCTTACATAACGTACAAGCTAAGCTTAGGCAAACTGTGAAAAAGGGCATCTGTGATAGATTCATATCAGCGCATAATTCAAGCTCTGATAGTGAGTGATGTAGGTTGGCAGTCATAATAGCCTTCGAGCTTAAATAAAAAGAAAATGTTCTTGATTTACAGAGACAGCAAGCCAGAGACAGACAAAAATAAACTGAGTGAAGAGCATGAAGTCAATTTCCACATTCTTTCATGGATTTTTCAAACTTTTTTCATTGACAAACCACTTCAGAAACACCAACATCTCTTAATTCAGCATTAGCTACCAGCATTTAATGGATCTCCGTACAATAATGTGGCCATCAAAATGGGTGTCACAAGTGTATCCCTGTCCTCAAATGCCTGAGGAAAAAAAGTATACATGTAAACTATATATACATTGAGCAATGGAACAAAGTGAGGCGATCTGATTAGCTACTCTCTAGTTCACAAACAAAGCCATTTTTCACTCTCGCTTTCGTTCTGTGAGAGGCGCAGCAGTAAATACGTCCACATTTTGATGACTGCAGGCTTTTCCTCAGCCACGGATACTGGGCCGCGGGCCAGCTGATGACTTTTCGCTCGCATTCCTCTTCTTAATGTCCACCCCGAGCCCCGGATTTGTTATTTCGATATTTCATATAAAAGAATCTTCTATCCCCCTCCCTTCTCTCCAGCCAAGAAATTACGGCAAAGGATGGTGAAATCCTCTGTGTGTGATCAATTATAGGATGACTTTCTCTTTGAAAGCGTGTGTGCGTGTGTTTGAGAGAGAGAGAGAGAGAGAGAGAGAGAGAGAGGGGTTCTTTGCATGACAGGGTGCGAACACATATAGACACATGTCAGTACTCCAGGCCACAGCTGTCCTCTTTGGCTGCCTGTCTCTTTGGCACAGCCACTTTGCACTGTTTTTAAACACAGCGTTCCATGCATGTGTGGCAACATTGTAAGCCATGCCGTTTGATGCGCCAAAAGGCCCTGATGATTTGTAATGCGTTGCTGATGTGGACATGGCTCACAGGCTTGCGGGTATGACCCCTATAAATATCCACTGACTAAGGCTGTCAATTTAATGCATTAATTTAATGTGATTAATTACATAAAAATAATGCAGTAAAAAAATTATGTGAGTAATCATGACCCCTGACCATACATTAATTCCATAATAAGGTTTTTTTCCTACCATCACAGCAATTCAAGCATGAGGTACCAACTTCACATTTTTGCAAGACAGCAGGGGGCAGTCAGCGCAGATCCAGTTTTTCAGAAAACAAAATGCGCTTACAGAGATGGCATGCAGGTAACACATAAGGAGCTTCAAACCACAGGACCTGTTCATGCTTTCAACAATAGCTGGATGGAACACAACTCAGAATCCAGAGGTCTCAAGATACATTTCTTAAAGAGTCAAACTGCATTTAACTTGACACTGTGTCCTAAAAACAGTGTGTATCACACAAAATATTGAAGAGCGTGTCCTGTTGGTGCAGCCCTCAGACAGACTTACAAACACAATTACAAAATGGATATCATTGGACTGTGGGCCCAAAAAGCAAAAAATATATTGACTTCTAAAGCCAATTTCATTGTCTCATCTGCCAAAATATTGTAATGCATCTGAATGATCTGAATTATATATAAACTCACGGAGCACTTTATTAAGAACACTATGGTCCTAATATAGTGCCCGACATGGGCGACCTCAAGGTTCTATGTGTTGTGCATTCTGAGATGCTATTCTGCTCACTACAATTGTACAGAAAGGTTATCTAAACAAGCTGAGACAGATGTTCATCATTCTTAGATCAACTACACTTTAGATTGTGTAATTGTGTGTCAGATAAGAAAAAGTGGAAAAGAAATCTACATCAAAGACGGGGCTGTAGGTACACAAGTTTGCAATTTCTCTTGTTTCTTCAGTGAGTATAATAGAAATTAACTTTATTTCCCAGAGCAACACTTGTGTACAAACAATGTCCATTCCGCAATTCTCTGCATATCCTGGAAACGGATAAAGCCTTTAATAAGCTTGCTGCTGAGAGCCCTCTGGGCTTGTCTCATAACTCTAAGGCAAGGTGGGGGTGAGTCTGTATGTATAATCAAGGGTGCCATCAGGACAGCCTTCAAGAACAGAGTTGCTTTACTGAAGGAATACCTCACACTTGAACGAGTGTTGTTTCTGCTTCGTAAAACTGTCAACAGTATGACAGTGCAGTCTGGGTCAGTCAGTCCTCTCATCCCCACTCGGCTTTTCTGATTCTTCCTGCAGCTTTTATGTTGACGTCAAAGCAGTTTTCATTTACAGTGGATTTATAACTTTCAAAGATGATTAAGGAAAATCTGTGCTCCAGTAATGGCTTCACAGCTGGAAGAAAGAGGGTTGAGAGATCCACTAGAGGGCACTAGACGTCTACACATGCACTCAGTTAACACTTCCAGAATGTGAATTTTTTTTTTTTACTTCATACATTTCTCTAAGTGTTTGCCCGAAAGGCTAAACAAACGTCTAGGCAGATGAGGTAAAATGAATTTAGGTCAGACAGCATCTTTCTGAACGAAGGGGTGAGTGGAGAGCATTGAAGTCAATTGTAGCCTCTTCACTCCCTAGTTGCTTTTTTAATTTCCTGACAAAGTGCACTGACACTCTCTCTTTCGCTCTTCCAGGCACTCTTCTGCTTGTGGGCCTGGCATTGCTAAACTCTAAACAGAACACACATTGCCTTTGCAGGACAACTTCTAAAAGTGCTTGCCCAATAGTGTACAAAGAAGAGTTAATAGTAACTGTATAGATAAAGGCATCCATACGGATTGAGATACAAAGTCGCATTTCTAAAAAATTTTAAATCAGCATTTAATTTCACACACTAAATTCCTAAATAGTCAGATGAATGATAAGTTGAATGAATAGCAACTTTACAATAAGGTTTTATTTGTTAATTAGTAAATGCATTAGGTATCATAGACAAACAATGAATAATGTTTTCAACAGCATTTATTAATCTTGGTTGATGTAAGTTTATAAAAACAAAAAATCTGTTCATTGTTTGTTTATGTTGGTCATAATATTTGAAATTCTGTTTGGTGATGCTAGTGGCACAAAAATTCATCAAGAACATGCGTCTGGTCTTCCCCCATCCAAATAGGGACCATGTCACAATCCTCTTCATGTCACCCCACTGTCTACCTGTAGCTGCCCCTATCAAATTCAAGGCTCTGTTGCTTGTGTTCAGAGCTCTAGAAGAGAGTCTTAAAGGTAGAACTTTCAAAAAACAGCTGAGGATACTCCTCTTCCGAAAACACAACTAATTCATAACCATAAATAAAGGCACTTTCTTAAAGACACTTTTTATTAGCATTAGTAACTTTTATCTACAGTTCTGTTTGTACTATTCTTGTTTACTCTCGATATTCTGTATTATATCTGATTCTGATATTCTATATGATTAAAATCATCTTCTAAATGAATAAATATACAGTAAAACACTAAAACTAGACTATATGAGATAGGATGGAAAGAAAGACAGAAGACAGAGGGTGAAAATAAGGAAATGTGAATATCTGAAAGCGAAAGAGACAAGTGAGGAAATAAGATTAGACTGAAATCAAATTTCCGCTTTCAGTAAACTGTAACCATCAACTGCCAATTCACAACGTGCAATGTGTATTTAAGCAAAACACTTTAAAGTTACTGAATGACTTCTTTGATAGGAGGCTGTATCAATTTTGCATGATTCTCAGCTTGGTGGCATGGATTTGTTTTGCACAGAATATTAAACATCGTTATACCCTTCAATGTCAGTCTGTCGACATATTTTACCTTTAAAGCAAAAGAATCCTTCTCATATCTACTGTAAATATTTTTAAATCCAAAAAGGCTTTGACTACATCCTAGAGGAAAGCCAGAATGGCCAGAATGGTTTGAACTTACAAAGAATGCTATTCTGAGATGCGGGTTGGCGCTATTTTGGCCGCATGAGGGGGACCTACACAATATTAGGCAAGTGGTTTTAATGTTGTGGCTGATCGGTGTATATATATATATATATATATATATATATATATATATATATATATATATATATATATATATATATATATATATATATACTAGGAACACCTGTACATCTACTTATTCATTCAATTATCTAATCAGCCAATTGTGTGGCCGTAGTGTAATGTATAAAATCATGCAGCTATGGGTCAGGAGCTTCAGTTAATGTTCACATCAACCATCAGCATGGGGAAAATGTGTTCTCATTGATTTAGATCGTGGAATGATTGCTGGTGCCAGATGGGCTGTTTGAGAATGTCTGCAACTGCTGATCTCGTGGGATTTTCACACACAACCTAAGGGTTGCGCGGTATACAGGTACAAACAAAATATCACGATACGAAAATTTTTCAAATGGTCCGATATCATCTTTGATAATTTCTGTACCATACTCCAGTATAGTTTTACTAGCTACATTTTATGGGAGGTTAGATTTTTTTGATTAAATCGATGACAATTAATCATATTAAAACCTTGATATGACCATGTGTGGTCACTGAACAGGAGAAGGATGTAATTTTATTGAATAATATAGAGTGTAATGCTCAATGCGGTGTTTAGTGTTTGTAAGTGATCACTTACATTAATTCCTTCTCCAGTGAGATTTCAGCTTACCGTATTGAAGCATTTAATTTTGAATTAAAGAGTACTGTCAAAAAACACACAGGAATCACACACATTTAAACTATAAAGCCCTGTTGTGCAGTATTTTATTTGACAAAAAAACAAAAAAAATGTTTTTAATATTTTTATATATATTTTTATATATATTTATATATATATATATATATATATATATATATATATATATATATACACACACACACAGTATCTCACAAAAGTGAATACACCCCTCACGTTTTTGTAAATATTTCATTATATCCTTTCATGTGACAACACAAGAAATGGCACTTTGCTACAATGTAGTGAGTGTACAGCATTGTAGCAAAGTGTCATTTCTTCAGTGTTGTCACATGAAAAGAAATAACCAAATATTTACAAAAACGTGAGGGGTGTATTCACTTTTCTGAGATGCTGTGTGTGTGTATATATATATATATATATATATATATATATACATATATATACACACACACACACACACACACACACACACACACACACACACAAAAAGTGACATAGCAATTTATTAGGAAGACCTGTACAACTACTTATTCAACAGATTATCTAATCAGCCAAACGTTTGGCAGCAGTTCAATGCATAAAATCATGCAGATACAGGTCAGGAGCTTCAGTTAATGTTCACATCAACCAACAGAATCTGAAAAAAAATGTGATCTCAGTGATTTTGAGTGTGGTATGATTGTTGGTGCCAGATGGGCTGGTTTGATATTTCTTTAACGGTTGATCTCCTGGGATTTTAACACACACAACAGTCTTAGTTTATTCAGCATGGTGCCAAAATAAAACCCAACAAAAAACATCCAGTGAGCGGCAGTTCTGCAGATGGAAATGCCTTCTTAATGAGAGAGGACAACGGATAATGGCCAGACTGGTTGGAGCTGACAGAAAGGCTAAGGTAACTCAGATAACCAATCCGTACAATTGTAGTGAGCAGAATAGCAACACAACGAAACTTGTGGCGGATGGGCTACAACAGTAGAAGACCACGTTGGGTACATTATTTGGACCATAGTGTTCCTAATAAAGTGCTCAGTGAGTGTATATAGAAATAGTAAGGTAAACTAGTATGGTAGTATGCCATTTTGAACACAGCCAATATTTAGTTTTGCTTTTAGCGCTGGCTAAAACATTGAGCGACACGTCAACAGATATTCTATGGGAGAACTCCAAGCTAGCCATCTGCAGTGGTCCCTCATCAGTGCCATGTATCGTGTGGTTGGCTTTTAGGTGATAGTGCTTCTGTGCTAATTCTATTTGTCCTTCCAAAGGATGGTAAAGTACAAGTCCCATCTGGGTTTTGTAAGAGGCCTTTCCTCATTACTTGATTATTGTTGTGTGTGTTTGTGTTGTGTGCGTCAGTGTTATTGACTCTGGATACATTATTATGAATATAATATTATTTGCTATTCTTGATTTTTTATTAATTAAAACCAGAAGCCCTTATGCTTGACATCATATCCTAGCCACTGTGGTATCAGAAATAATTTAGCATGCTCAAAGTTTAGTAAGACTGCCCCTTTAAACTCAGCTCGGCAACAGAACATAGCCACTCTGTTATAATATGACTCAAGACCCATATTAAAACAGAGCAAACACTCTGTCAGGTCAGCTTGGGGTCAGATTATTTTCTGGAAGGAAGCGATGCAAGCTTGACTGAAAGAGGGAAGCTACGAAATCAGGCTTCATACGCTAATGTGTTCTGCTTGGTTATGCCTGTGGTGCTGAAACCAGCTTCATATATGCACGCACATCATATCCTGCTGGAAAGACCAGTTTAGACCTGCAAGAAATTCACGGGTTTGGTACTGATTTGCTGTGCCAAACAATGCTGGTCAACCAGTAAGGTTTTTCTGCTCAAGCAGATGTCTATGAGAGGCTTGCTGGTTAAGGAGACAGGTACTGTAGGGACATACCAGCATCCCAACCAAACATTTGCTTGTGCCCAGTAATGCTGGTCATTTCAACAGGGTAGGTACACCCACACCCACCCACACAATGACAACAGTCTAAGGAAGTATGTTGCAAGGCAACTCATCCAAGTGCTATCTAATTTGGTCTCTCCTTTGAGGAATGCCAGCCAGTTAATCATGTCTAAATTCATAGAAGCTTGCTAATGCTAATGCACACAGATAATAATATTTCATGCCAAAGGATGACAAGAAATCTAGAATGTATGCTTTGTATGTACTTCCAACATCAAGCAAAACAAGAAGGGTGGGTTCACTTGTCTTCTTCGCCCTGTGTACTTCAGTGAGGAGCAAAGCGTGGGCAGCACTAATGCTTTTAAGATGCATGCAAGCCGCACCAGTGCAAGGGCTATATAGATGTGCAGCTCCAGAAAGGTGATAGTGTGAACAAGTTTCTGCCTGTTTCCTTCCCTTTTTCATCTATCAGTTTGGGATGAAGGCAAGGTGGGATGCAATGTCACTTGAAATCATATGGGGCAGACAGGATATAAAAGAAAGTTCAAAGACCTGCAGTGTAACTTTTTTAAACAGCATTTTACTAAATCTTTTATAATTAGTGTGAATTTATTTGTGGACCTAATATTAATTAAGAGACTACATTGTTATACTTCTAAAAAATTGCCACTGTTTGTACTTCTAGTTAGTGTTTATATACATACCTGTTGTGTACCTTTGAAGGTACATTTATATGTTGTGTTCATCTGGTGACAAAATGTATCAGCACAGTACCTTTTCAACAGTGTAAAAATTTAAAAATAAAACAAAAAAGAAGTAAAAAAAAAGCTCATGGGCAAATTATGTGTCGACTATCTTTATGAACTTTAGTGCTCTTATAATTCTTGTAAAAAATAACCCCACTGATGATTAAGGCCACAGTAAAGTCTTGTATAAGTAAAACTAGGTTTTTTAGCTTTAGTCAATAAACCATTCTTGAACTTTATTGTGTTTATGTAATTGTTAGTGAGGAGCTTTGTTTTTGAAAGGGTGAACATTTCCTAAACCCTGGTGTGACATCACTTTCCTCCAGAACATTGAAGGACATGGTTGTTGGCCCAGCTGGATGGCACTGTGGCATAGTCTGCCTGGCGGGGTGCGGGCATCAGAGGATGTCCATTACCAGAAGACTCGGCTGCACAAGGCAAAATGCCCCCTCACTGGGTCACCAGCACAGATGTCAAAATGTCTCAGCACAGCCTGGAACATGGCTAATGTGGTTCAACAATCTAAACAAACAGATTTACTCAAGAAAACGCATCATAACCATTAGCACGCAGGTCCACAAATAATTAAGTATTGCAAAATACCGTAAAGCCTTGAAATCTTAAAATAATATTTCGGGTTCAATACAAGTTAAGCTCAATCTACAGCATTTGTGGCATAATGTTGATTACCATAAAAATTATTTCAACTCGTCCCTTCTTTTCTTTTAAAAAAAGCAAAAAAATCAAAGAGGCATTTACAATGGAAGTGAATGGGAACAATCCATAATCGTTAAAATACTCACTATTTTAAAAGTATTGTAACAAGATAGAAACAATAAGCATGTAAACATGATTTTTAGTGTAATAAAATTGCTTGCTAACCTTATGTGTAAATTAAATCCAATTTTACAATCCATTGCCATGATAATGTGACAGCGTAGACTAAACTCTGTAATCCTGGTAATTTAGCAACGATTTAAACCGTTAGATCAAATAATATACAAGTTTTAACAAAATAATTAATGTAAGTGCTTTTATTAAACTATAAGCTTCCAAAAATTGGCCCAATTTCACTTCCATTGTAAGTAGTTCACTGTAACAGATTTTTGCACAGAATATTGGCACTGACAATGTTAGTGAATGGGGACCATTTCTGGAGGGTTTAAAGACAGAAATGTATATCTTATAATTTTTTTAAATCATATTAATTATTTTGTTAAAACTCATGAATTATTTGAGCTGTAATGTTTAAATCATAATTTATATAGTAGTTTTTGGGTTTGTGGAAATACATTGTCATGGCAATGAAGTTGTAAAATTGGCTATATCGGTACACAGAAAAGTGATTTTATCACACTAAAATTATGTTCCCCTTCTGTCACTCACTCAACATTGTGTCAATGTAGTGACACTAGGGGTTGATCTTGAGAGCCCTGATCTTTGAGAAAAGGTGAGTGGAATTTGCATGCCACTACCCGGACATACAGGTATAAAAGGGGAGCTGGAATGCAGATTCATTCCGATTTTTTCTTTGGAGCCGAGCTGTTGTACTATCAGCGAGCTGAATACTACTGCTGTTCCATTCACATCTACAGAAGCATATGCTGTTGGATATACAGTGCATTCCAGCGGCTTTCTCTCTTTCTGTACGCCAACTGCGGATTTCTCCCTGGGCGCTACTAAAGAGTATATTTTCTGCTAAAAGAGTATATTTCTTAAAATATCACACACATTGACATTGGATGTCTTCTTAAATATGCATCTTTTTAAAGATGCCTTTCTGTCCTTGTGTGATTCATGGGTGTGATCGTTATCTCTCCGCCTCCGACGGCAATGGGCGCTGCCTCACGTGTCTGGGCAGCGAACACCCCGAGGCAGCGTTTGTGGATGGCTCATGTTGTCATTGCGAGAATGTGACCATGGCAACGTTGCGGTCGCAGCTTTCCTTCTTCAAATGGGGTAAAGCCACTCCAGCCACCTCCCGTGCTGCGCCTTCTACCCACGGCTATGAGGCCGGCCTGGCTGGCGCTGGAGGCGATTTGGGGAGATCAATGGCCGTGGTTTTGACGGGTAATTCCCCGCGGACCTCCCGTTCCCCAGCATGCTCGTTTGCCCCCGTCCGGTTCCAAAATGAGACCAGCCTGCCTCATGGCCAGCTTGACGTCTCTTTCGAGGCCTGCGAACTGGATGAGTCTTCGAGTGCTGCATCGGAGAGTGCACTGGTGAAGTCGATGCTGAGGACTCGACTGGGCTGCCACCTTCAGGTCTGCCCACCCAGTCTAAGGCCAATGCTCTCACTACCCTCAACGCGTGCCATGGCCCTCCTGCAGGTAAGCAGGGTCAAGGCACTAAAAGAACTGCACGTGGGTAGTCCAGGAGCTGCTCTCGGTGATTGACCTCCCCTTTCCAGGCGACGAAGCTCACGGCGCATGCACTCAAACAGGCGATGTCCAACTTAGTGGTCCAGGAGTGCCACCTGTGGCTGAATCTTTTCGAGGTTAGGGACGCTGACAAAGCATGCTTTCAAACACACCCATCTTCCAGATTGGATTTTTCGGCGACACCATTGAGGACTTCGCCCAGCAGTTCTCGGCAGTGAAAAAGCAGATGGAGACCATCCAGCACATTTTGCCCCAGTGTGGCTCAAGATCCCGCATCCCTTCTTCGTGCCAAGGTCGTCCCCCTGCTGTGAAAGCCCAGGCGGCTCTGCCCCAACCGAGCCCAGTTCTCAGCCACAATGTAGCGCCCCCCGCAGAAAGCTGAAGCCCCCCATCTCCCAGGCCAGCACGAGGACCCAGAAGGCTCCTAAGCGCTCAAGACAGACGACCCAGGGAGCAAGACATCTGCTACGGAGCTGGTATCCAAACCATTCCAACCCCCGGTGGAGGGCCGGGAGTTTTTTATATCCCACACCCCAAATGGTCTGCAGTACCCAAATTGTCAAAAAACAATCTTCCTCAATCCTTTTGTCAAATAATCCACAGACGCCGTTGTCACGGCCACTGGACACTGAGCACCCGCAGCCAGGGCCTCACGAATGCATCCTCCCCGCCTTCGTGCGCCCGGCCGCGCAACACCTACGACCAGTCGGATGTGACAAGTCTCAATGAAGGCCCAAGAGGCCCTCCTCCTCAGTCGGTAACCTGCCCTATGCTGGTTTCGCAGAGCAAGGTAAGTGCTTTGAACTCTTACTGAACAAATATATTGCATTGGCCTACCTTTTTTTGTGGGACCTACCACTGCACCTCTTCCATGTGCGGCTGCTGAGCCCATGTGTCGTATTGTCACATGTTGACCACCCCTTTTGGTCAGGATGTGGTCTCTGTGGGGTATTTTCCCCCTGAAAGAATAGGAAAGGAAAAGAACACCATCCCCAAAATACAAATTCCACTCGCCAATTTTCATTGGCCTTTTCTCAAAGATCTGTGCAAAAGATGCATCTTATCAAATTTGTTTGTAAATAATGAAAACAAATTATTATTCTCTAGAATTTGCAGTCTCATAATGGTGATTACATTTCTTCCAGTATTTTCAACGAGTGTGCAGTAAATCAGGCAGTAATGAAGCAGGCCATAGGGACCTGGCCATTAATTTAAACCAGCCTCCATGCAGCAAAATGTCTGGATCTGAATAATCATGCAGTAAAAGTCCAGGAGAAAAGACAGGGAAGGGGGACCACGTTAAACATGCCCGATTACCAGAAATGATGATCTCCAATTAATTAAGTGCTCCAGGCAATTAAGTGTTCTGACAGCAGTAACGCAAACTGCCTGGCAGGAAGAGAGCAGTTTAGACAGAGAAGAGATCTGCAGGGTGCCACAAACATAGCACCTTACTCAAATAATTAACCTTAATGCCATTCAGCCCTGCAGTTTGCCTGCATAAAAGGAACAGGGCTATCTCACAAATGAAAGCTGTCTTAACCATTAGCCTTGTTGAGCTGATCAGCAGTGGGCAAGTTACAAGGAACAAAATGGCATGTGCCACTTGTAGCAGAACAGCAGGGTGGCCATTCCCTCTATTGATGAATTAGGATTAAGAACTAATGTATTTGAGCTGTAACATTTTTATTTTTTATTTAACAATTACAGATAAGCTCCAGTATATTAGGTTTAAAAGTGATCTGCTTAACCTACAAATTGGTAAATTTTATGAGATCTCATATTTCTCATATTAAAGGAAAAGTTAACCTCAAAATGTTGTCATTTACTTGACCAAACCATATTCTATCTTCTATGGAATACAAAAGGAGATGTTAAGCTAAATATTAAGCCTCAGTCACCAATCACTTTCATTACATATTTTTACCACACAATGAAAGTGAAAGGTGACTAAGGTAGAGGTCGGCCAATATATTAGATTTACCAATTAATCGGGCCGATAGTTACATTTTTTAACTATAAAACTAACTTTACATTTATTAAAGTATCAGCATTGAAAGTGATACTTATTAAAGCTCAGCGCTATTATACATTGAGTGAAAAGTTTTCATTCATATTATACATTTTAAACACTATCGCCCGAATAACCGGCTATAGGCCTGTTTTCCCACCTTGGTTACTGGTGTTGGCAAAACCCACTATCAGTTGACCTCTAGACTGAGGGTAACATTCTGCCTAATATCTCCTTTTGAAATAACATGAGGGTGAGTAAATTCTGGCAGAATTGTTATTTTTGGGAGGACTATTCCTTTAAAGTTCACCCAAAAATTCTGACAGAATGAAAAGTTAGAAACAAAAATAACGCATTTCTCTCATAGCGCTCATGAACGTGCACTTTTCACTATAAAATGAATTCCATTTTAAGTTGTTTCTCACCAAAACACAAAAAAATCATATGCCTTCAGAAGGATATATTGGAATATTGGGAAGATTTTGCACAAGTCGCATAAACTACTTTTAAAATGAGGCACTATCCTAGTGGTTCTCAAAGTGTGGGGTGCACCCAGCATTGCAAGGGGGGTGCGGAAGACCACCCTCTTCTCAAATCTCGTTGACGTTCTAACATCAAAATTTGCCTCAATGATGGAAGAACGAATATGCACATTTATTTTCTCTTTTTTTTTTCCTTTGAGCTGTGCTTATGTAAACATTGATGTTCTCATGCGAATGCCAGATTTGAATGAATGAAGAGGAAAATTTCAGTGAATAACATTTACATTTTTGTCTATTCTTCACACAACACTATCAAATGGCTTCAGGAGACTTGAACTGTGGCACACAATTGATATGGACAACTTTTATGGGGCTTTTATGTGCTTTTACAATCCTCTCATCCCTCAATCTCTTGTTTCACGGATGAAAAAAGACACACTAATTTAGATCAAGGAGGGTGTTTTAATTTAATTTTATTTTTAAATTTATAAAATTGTATTTTATATTGATATTGTGACAAGGAGGAAGGCTATCAGCTGAGGAGAGGGATAAGTGCAATGAGATGCGGCAGTTTGGGAGTGAGAGAGCTACAGGCAGCTGCCCTGTATGCGTTTATGTTTGTGCGTCTTTGTGTTTAAGTTTATTAAAAACATTACTTTGATGCTTCGTCCAGTTCCAGCCTCCTCCTTTCCATTGAACCCTGATACATTGGTGACGAAGCCCAGGAGGAGGAGGGATGAACCGTCGTAATGTCACAGATATATTTAATATTGCTCCTGCAGGCACTTTCACTTATGTATTTATTTTTGGATGCTCAATAGGTATATAAACTTAGTTTAAATGTTTTTTTTTATGTATGTAACACAGAACGTATAAATAAATTAACAGAACAATGTAGGCCTAGTGACAAAAAGTTTATATTAAGATTATGACAACATTATATTCAGATTCTTAAAACAAAATTCAGATTTATTTTAATGGTGTAACAATATTATTCAGGAAAAAGAAAGAAAAAAGTATGCATTCGGTTTTCAAAATGTATATTTTAACTAAACTTCTTTGAGACATGATGCTGAAATGTATTCATTTTTTAATCTTCATTGGGATCTTTAAAGAATCTCCTTGTTCTGCATAAAGTCACACTGTTTTGGAACAAATTATGACTATGAATGAATATTTGGGTGAAAATTAAAAACCTTTAAGCTGTACGCATAAACTAAGACTTTTGCACTTATTCACAATTTTCACATTTATTTTTATAGCTGTTCGTTTTTATTTGTAGGTAGTTATGTCTGTATCACATTGCAACTCTGCATCACATCTCCATAAGTTCAGTTGTAGCTATACAATTAACAGCATTAATGCATGAAACATTAGATGAGCCCCGACTAGAGGCAGCAAGGCCAAGAGAAGCAATCTGGCTGTTGAGTTGAGAAATATGTATAACAGTTTGTGACATATACACTGGCCCACAGGGGACTTGACCAAAGAGTTGAGCAAAAGAGTTGAGCCAGAGAGAATTTTTGTGTTCCTAAATATTTATGTAGAGGAGTAAACACATGTCAAAGCTGATCTTGCGCTTGGGGATAGATCCACGAGCATAGCAGCAGCCTCTGCTGCAGCACTCCCCCCACTAGCACTCTCTCTACAAAGCTCTTAATTTATGATAATGTGCTTCATCCTACAAACTCACTCAGAGAGGACACATACATTTAGACTCAGCTGTGCATTCTACTGCACTGTGTGTCCATGGCCTATGGAGAGGTTTGACCTATGTGACCATTAAACAATTTTAAGACAAAGTCTTTTTTCAAAGTTCAAATCTTGAAATAATAGAAATGATCTGTTGATTGTTTCTACTAACGATTTATATTATTATTAATGTTGCATTAGTATATTAATTGTTTCTAGTCAAATGACTAGTAAATGTACCATGTGGGGTCTCAGAGAATCCAAGGCCATTTTAATAGGTTGAAAAATATCCTTAAAGGAATTGTTCACCCAAAAATGAAAATTCTCTAATTATTCATTTACCCTGATGCCATCCCAGATGTGTTTGACTGTCTTTTTTAGCAGAACACAAATCAAGATTTTTCGAAGATAGAGCTCTGTCAGGTCCTTATAATAGAAGTAGACCGGTTCCAGCACTTTGACGGCCCAAAAGTCACATTTAGGCAGCAATAAAGCAATCCATACATAAAGATTCCAGTTGATCAATGAATGTCTTCTGAAGCAATATGTAAGAAACAAGTCAAGCATTTAAAAGTTTTTAACTTTAAATCGGCGTTTCCATCCAGGGCTCTGGTGCAGTCTGAAATGTTTCAAATGGCCAAACTCTTGCGTGACATTCGTTCATCTGTTGTAACTAAGCGGCACTTCCGATTTCTCGCTTGAACACACCAACGTGCTTGCATCACTCTTTGTGTCAGCTGCTGGGAGGAATCACTTTTTAAAAGTTAATCATGTTTTAATTACAAATGTATTTTTTATACAAACATGTCAATTTACTTCAGAAGACATTCACTGATTGACTGGAGTCGAGTGGATTACTTTATTGCTGTCTAAATGTGACTTTTGGACCGTCAAAGTGCTGGCACCCGTGTTCTTATATTATAAGGACCTGACAGAGCTCTATGTTCTTAAAATCTTCATTGGTGTTCTGCTAAAGAAAGACAGTCATATACACTGGGATAGCATCAGGGTAAGTGAATAATGAACCCATTTTTGGGCGAACTTGTCCTTTAATATTGAGTTGAATCAGACTGATAATTGATGACTTTTCCTATTCTTATGAGAACTGATTATAAACAACTTGATTAAATTGCATTTAATGGATAATATTCCAAATATAAGATTATCTGATGGCTGTGCATACTGTAGAGATACACTCCTGCCAGTTGATTAATTAGATTCTTTAATTACATTTTTCTACAATGTTTTTTTATAGGGTCAAATTGAACCAAAACAGAAATAACATTACGGCTAAATTTCTGAAAAGTGTGTGCTTATGTTTTTGTACAACAGAGGGATATATTCAATAATATATGTCAACAGGGTTTTGATTAGATCAGATGATCTTATTAAAAGAATCTTGTATAGATACCTGGACTTTTGAACTGGACTGAATTTACACTCTGTATACAAACTTTTACTTAAGTACAATTTCTGAGTACTTTTTACGTGCCTGATAATTATTATTACTATTGAAATTATTATTATTTTTAGATGCAAATTACTGGGGCCTCTGGAACCCCAAAGAGTAAAGTCATTCTCAACAGAAAGTGAAGTAAAGCCCAAGCTCTACCTCTGAAGAGGTTAAGGTTTAAAACAGTTTTAAACACTGCAGAAGTTGACAAGCTTTACACTGAGAGAGGCCTTATTTGTTAATTTGCTTACAAACACAAAACTCAGCCCACGGCAAGCAACCGACTCTTCCATTTTCTGGTGTAACACTTCTGTTCTCTCCAAAGTAGTGCCCCTTTCCTAACAAGGCATTTTAAGTTTTAAGGCATTGCAGTTTACAGGAACTTCTGTCTTTAAGTAAAACTACTAATCACACTGCTCCAGAGAGAAACCAGAGG
This sequence comes from Moxostoma hubbsi, assembly GCA_032164185.1. Taxonomy (NCBI): domain Eukaryota; kingdom Metazoa; phylum Chordata; class Actinopteri; order Cypriniformes; family Catostomidae; genus Moxostoma; species Moxostoma hubbsi. Next base: position 25,999,451 of record JAVLUX010000010.1, read on the forward strand.
CAATTTACTTTTTCCTCAAAACCCCTGTTTGTACTGTACATTCAAACTCTCCATCCCACAGACTGAATTAGTAAGGGATTAAAGAGGCAGGATGATTATTTAGTGGCTCTGGAAATTTTATTGCAGAATGAGACTGTGTACAACTGTGGGTAAACTTTTAACTTGGAAATTTTTGTGCATGAATTGACGTCAAATATTTGCCAACAGGATTAGTATAAATCCTGGGCAGAATTCACATTCCTTTAACGAAAATTAGTTTTTGAAGTACAACATGCCACACTGCAGAATGTCAACTTACCAAAAGTATTTTATGTCAATTACCAACATAAAGCTTGGATTACACTAGGTATTTGAAAACGTAAACGATCCGAGGACAGGTACCAGAGGTACGCCACAGCTGCTGCTTTATAAATTTTCATAAGAAGCTAATACAGTGTCCCAACACTGATTCAACATTAACAGGATTAGAGACCACTTCATGCTAAAAGGTACATTACTTGAAATGTGATGTTTATCTGTATTGCACCACATTCAAACAAGTAATGATAAATCAGTAATGGGTGGAGCCAGGGAATTGCAGCTCACAAAGGCTGATTATTTCCATGGTGTTTTGTGGGTTAGATGCATTGCTGATGTAAGAGTACATAAGAAGAGTGATAAGAATATGGGAAAGCAGAAAGCAGATGCGAGATCACAGAGAATCCTTCCTGTCTGTTACTGAAAGTAATGAATGATATCTAGTTGCACTGTTCAAAAGCTCTGTGTTGTCTATCAGCAAGAGGAGGAAACATGTTAATACTGTCAGTGCTGTTCCAAAGAATATGCAAAATAATATATTGTAATGCTTTGTCTCATATTTCCTGTTTGATATCATAGGAAAACATTACTAACATTACTAAACATTACTAACATTAAAAGCCATTGCAAAGTATCTTTATGATTTTAAAACGGATTCATGCTATAGTTATTGTTGTATCACTTAAACTTAGACATTTAACTTATGTTACAGGAAAATGGAAGAGTACTTCAACCAGTCAGAGCTGAACACCTCATTCATCTTTCAAAAAAAACAAATTAATAAATTAACAAAGAGTAATAGACCATATACAGCCTCAAAAACATCTGTGATGTGACTGCATGTCTAAGGACTGATTTTTTTTGTACAAGGAAAGAAACAATACGTCAACCAAAAGAGTGACTTGACATTAGACAAAAAGATCAAATATGTACATAATAAATATGAATGAAATGTAATAGATTCTTCACAGAATAAGAGATGAAATTTGAACTTAAAATACTGTAAGGAGAGAAGACAGTAGGGATGACTTTTTAAATCAAAATGAATCCACATTTTTAATCCTAAAATGAAGAGGTGAACTCCCCAAAAAAAATACAAACTGTTTAAGAGTTTAAGAGTCATGGCCCAGAAGCGTTGATATAATTTTTCTTTTACTTAACAAAGAGAAACACTTTTATTTCTTTTGTTTATTTCTGTTTAGTTTTTTTCTCCCACTGTATCCATATGTATTCAATAAGCACTCTGAATAACACACTGTCAGTCATGATCTATTAATAAGTACAAACTATGTGAATTTAGTCTCCATTTAAGATGCAGATGTACAGTAAGGGATGACCAGATAATGAGAGTTTGAAAAGAACATTTAGGAGAATGGCTTCTTTCTCTTGTAAGAAAATAAATGACGTTAGATACACGTTGGGTTTTCTCTCATTTTATGTCTCTTGTGGCACACAGAGAAGTAAATGAGATGTTTACATAAGGGCAATGAAAACATGAATGTTATGATCTGTGAGGTCTGCTTTTGTACACATAGTTGGGTTTAAAAAATAGGAACAGGCAGATAAATACAGTAAACTGCTAAATAATGTACAATGTGCATTCTCTGTTCTTATAAGATTCCTAGATGGACTTTCTGGCCTCATTAGAAGTTTTCCCTTAGCTCACTGGGGGACTGCCATGTCTCTATAGAGACCAAAGTCTCATGTTCATTCTCTAATCGCACAGAGGCGTATGACCCTGAGGATGAGGAGAAAATAAAAGAAATTACTTTCATTAAGAAATTCAGATTTCTTCCATCCTTTTGATCTTGCTCCAGAAGAACATTTATGCTGATGAAATGCATAAATAAGTTCTTAAATTATCCCGACCCTCTTTAGCACATGGATCCAAGTTGGAAAACTTCCAGAAGCACAATCATTCTGAGAGCTGATCAGTGGGGCTGATTCAAGAGATGGAGTCACTTATACTACAGTGTTCAAGTGATGCAATTGTTAAAAGAGTACACAGACATAATTGTCTGACACTGTTCCATGGAACAAAGTTTATCCACTGCTTTGAAGTTCTGTTACTTGTAGCCCATTTCTAATATTTTTAAAGGAATAGTTCACCCAAAAATTAAACCTTTGTTTTAATTTACCCATTATGTTTCTCCAAACCTGTACAATTGTCACTCTTATGCAGAACACAAAAGGAAAATTATTAATGAATATCCCTGTCCATCTTTTCGATACAATTACAGTTGACAGTGACTTTTAGGATTTTAGAGTTTTTCCTCACAAAAAATAGTGTACCTTCAGAAATCCTGGAATATGATGCACGGATCTCATGGACTACTTTTATGATGCTTTTGGGTACTTTTAAGCTTTAAAGTCAATCTCTTTTGAATAGACAAATCAGGATATTCATGAATATTTTTCCTTTTGTGTTCTGCACAAGAAAGAAAGTCATACTGGTTTGGAATGACATGAGGTTGAGTAAATTCTGACAGAATGTGCTTTGGAATGGCATGAGGAATTTTTCATTTTTGGGTGAACTATTCCTATAAAGCTCAACAGAACCGTGTCTCTCACAGTATATTGTGTTGTTGTTTGAAGCACAAGGACAGCACATAGTTAGAAGATCATTCATCGAGTGACCAAAAAATAAACAGCAGCAGTCAGAAAACCAATCCTCTGTACCGCAATGGTATTTAAATAAGCAACAAAGAGAAGCCTTGCAAGATGTATTATTTCCAATTTGCCTCTGTTCCTTTGAATATTCAATGATGAGGCTGTCTCAATCTGTGCTCTGTATTGACGCCAAGCTGGCACTGTGCCCCAGGCACAATTGTCTAGTTTAGATGATAGCTTGCTGAAAGGCTATAAGAGTTAGTAAGGTAGTTTGAGGTTGGTGACTGTGGTGAACACTGAAGGGCAGAGCGGCGTCTGGGCAGAGCGAGGCAGGGAAGATAAGTGATTAATGAGGTCCACCTGTGTGACACACTGGTCTTGCGTTCCAGTGGCAGAGTATTTAAGGAGAGGAGACAGCGGCAGACTGGAGAGAGAGACGCACAAAGCTGACTGTGTGTAGTGTTTGGCTGAAAAGCCAACAGAGTTTATGTGTAGTGAAGCTAAAAAGCATAACGTAATGTGAAGCAGTGTGTTATTGTGTTTGTCGGAAAAGTGCAACAATAAAAGTCTACGTGTTTTGTCAAGCCAGCCCCAGATTTCTCCTTTCCATTAACTGTTACAGTGACGCTTCTGGAAATGCCAGGATTTTTTGCCCAACCTGTCTTGAGCAGTGGGCAACCAAGAAAGGCAGTGAAAAAACTTGGCATTTTCCATCTACTATCCATTAAACAACAGAGGCTGTCATGTAGGCAAACAGATCATCTTTGCCCAAAGTGTATATAATGAATTAAGCATTACATATGGAAATGATACGGCCCATATGGATATCTGCGCTGATTATACTGGAAAATCTGTTGAATTCTACAAAATGGACCTACAGTAACATGTTTTTTAAGAAATATTTATGTTTTCAGCAGCCATTAAGACTATATTACTCTCAACTCAGGCCAAGTTCACACTAATCGTTTTCAGTTTCCTAACGTCATTGTTTTCCAAAGTATGCAGAAATAGAAAACAATATAATATGGACGTGGCTGGAATTGAGAGTACTATAGTCTTAATGGCTGCTGAAAACATAAATATTTCTTAAAAAACATGCAAGGGGGCTGGGGATGTCTTTAAATGATGGGTGTCCTGAGTTTTCTGTGGAATTCTGTGCCAACAGATTCAATACGGCTCTAGTTTTAAGGTGGAGCTACAAAATATCACAAATAAACCATTTTCAATAAAAAATAAGCACTTCAAAAGAAATCAAAGACAGGATAAAGTGAACCTACATATTTATTATTATATTTATACGACATTATAAGTATAATAAAGGGACAGCTGCACTTTAATCGTTTAATTGCAATTAGTGCATTTAAGTGCATTTGTTAGTTAAAATTGGCTAGCATTATAGTTTAGGCCACTTGTTAAGCAAAACCAACCTACAGTAATATCAACAATATTCTGGCTTCTTTGAAATTTGCATTGTCTCTATAAAAGGGACGATAACTCAACAAACTGCTGGCTCAATATTACAGTGGTTTCTTATAAGGGAATAAGGAATCACTGCGACCACAACAGAAATGGAACTACGCTACATGTACCAGGAAATGGAAATAACACAAATTTAACGGGAAACAATGATGAAATAACAGGCAGTTTGAGGAACAGCCTGGTTTCTTTGAAAGATGTGCTAATGCTTATTTTGTTGCTGACAGATTCTCCAGGTTTCAGTATGTTTCCTGGATTTACAGTAAAGATTGTTCCCACAGCAGCTGGTCAAACAGAAATGGACTTTTCTTCAGTTTTGCTTGTTTCAGCTCAGGAGAGGTACCTACATCAAATAAAATATAATGAACTTCAAAGGTGATCCAATAGTGGATCTAATAGAATCAGTTGATTATATTTGTACAATATCTGGATATCCAACAGATGTCAGCAGCCATATCACCCTGTTGCCTTAAGACCAGTTACCCACTGAAGCTAAACAGGGCTGAGCCTGGTCAGTACCTGGATTGGAGACCTCCTGTGGAAAACTACGTTTGCTGCTGGAAGAGGTATAAGGGAGGCCAGCAGGGGGTGCTCGCCCTGCAGTCTGTGTGGGTCATAATGCCCCAGTATACGTAGTAATGGAGACACTGTACTGTAAAAAGGCACGATCCTTTGGATGAGACATTAAACCGAGGTCCTGACTCTCTGTGGTAATTAAAAATCCCAGGACTCTTCTCTTAAAAAAAGAGTAGGGGTGTAACCCCAGTGTCCTGACCAAATTCGTCCTGACCCATAGGCCCTTATCAATTATGGCCACCTAATAATACCCATCCATGAATTGGCTCTATTAACCTATCCTCTCCTCTCAACCAATGTCTGCTGGCGTATCATCCAGAGGTTGGATGCTGAGGTTGAGTAGTGTCCTCTGTTACACTCAAAGCGCTTTGAGTGTAGTTTCAGTGTAGTGTAGTTTCAGAAAAGCGCTATATAAATGATACTTTAATTCATCTTGCTCTCTATTAAGAGTCATGGTTGAGAAGGTCAGGTCTGGCCGTTAGCAGCAGAGTGTGAACTAATTTGATTGACGGACCTTCCAAATATGTGGTTGTAGTATAGGCGAGGAAGGAATTGTGACATCATATGTGAGACATCAACGCCTTTAGCACTTTGTGGCTGGTATTTCTTAAATATATGTTTGTGGAGCTTTCTCTAACCAATAAAATTGGATTAATGAGGACATGGATGGAGTAAATTGCTTTAATACACTGTATCCCTTTTTGTTTTTTCCTCAGAAAAGTCCAAAAGCCTGCTCTCCAAAGCAAGAATAAAAAAATAATAAACATTTTATAATGGCAAACAATGACAACGCCAGCACATATAGCTGTTGCACAACTCTCAGATGAGGGAAATCATGCCAGAAATAGTTTGTATGTTTTTTTATAAGAATATCCTAACCTCTAGGCCACAGAGAAATTTGCATTTTCATGTCTTACTGAAACGGTCAATAATTTCCCTTTCTCTTACCATTTGCCTGAGGAAGTTTTTAACAGCACCATAAAAAAGGAAGGTGGGCATTGTGGGTGAGAAAGGAGGCCCTGATTTGGTTTCCAATCTACAAAGGAAAGTAATCCTATCTGGCATTCTAATGTGATTTTAATACATGTGTAACATTTCAAGTGTGATTTGCCCGTGTGAATGCTTATCAGATGATTAAGTTGGAGTTGAACGTGATGTTCAGTCCTTTGCATGCGAGGCCACAGTTTGTCTAATTTTTATGCCTCTTATGGATTTGACTACGGAGGTAACTAGTGTGAAGCAGCTCATCAGGGAAGAAAGACAGGAATAGGTGAATGATTATGAAAAGAGGAACAGTTTTGGTAACAGTAAATCCAGGTTTTACACAGACTCAGAACCAGATGCTCCAAGCAGATCTTAGACAAGTCTTCAGAACATGGAGAGCTGAAACAAGCTTCATATGAAGACAAGGAAACCAGAGCTTCAAAAGCATGCAAACCAGTGCCGTTAAAGTATTTCCTCTTCCATATGCGTGTAGAAATGTCCAGAGTGGCAAGTAAACTAACAGTATTACTAAGAGTATGTAGACGAGAACAGACGAGGTTACAACCTATATCTATCATTTAATATATGATATAGTTATTTTGCACAGTTTTATTATATTAGTCATCATTTTTGTCTTGTACTTTAAATTAACACACAATATTTTGTCATGTCATAATTTTAGTCAATTTTTCTATGACTGAAATAGCATATAATTTTATCTGACAAAAATATGCAATTTTATTTGACGATAATGTGCAAAATAACAAAAATAAATTCACATTCATTGAAAAATTATTATTTCTAGATTTTAATAAAAAAAAATAATTGTTAGTGAATTGTTATTATCTTGCAGTATATATTTTTTTCTTGTCAAATTTTCGTCAACAGTATGTTGTCAAAAAAAAGAAAAAGAAAAGAAAAAAAGCCTTAGGCAATTAATTATTAATTTAGTTAATCATTAATTTAGTTGAAAAGATTAATATTGTATATACTAATATAGCAACGGAATGCCAGTCAACTGAGTGTGCGTCGCATCGCTGCATCTGGGCGATTATAGTGAAAGCTTTATTGATTATAATGGACACGTTTTGCACCAATCATGCCAAAAATAATTTGCTATTGTTTTTTTAAATTTTAAATTTTAAATTAAATTATCCCGCCCCCTGGCATTTGATGTTAGTGGTTCATGGTTCTTCACCAGCAATTTTTAATGAGCTGGTGTAGAGCGAATTCATCTGGAAAAAAATAAAATTATTTATTTTCTAAAAAGGAAATGAACAGAATGGCTCAGGAACCCTGAGGGTGGAAAAGGGTGATGTGTGTGGTGGTGTGTACAGGTTTGCATTTAGTTCAATACCACTCAGATGGTGATGAATAAATGTGACAGTCTATGCATATAGTGTGTGCATTGTAGATTACACTCACAATATAGCAGGGCTCACAGTAAGCTTTTTTTTCAACAGCATAAAAAGGCTTCCCTCTGAGCTTGGAGCCACAGGTCATGCAGATGAAGCAGCCAACATGAAAGACCTGGTCCATAGCAGTACAACCTGTCCCCTCACCCACCACATTCTCTCCACAGCTTGCACACCGACCTGTTGGGGAAAAATACAGCATTTGGAATTATTATGCAGATGCAGACTGCAAATTACATAATCTAAACTTGTTTTATCAATATATTTTTTATTTATTATTTTTTCTCTTTTTATCTCTTTTTGTTTTGTATTATATTCTGTTTATTTATTTTACTCTCTTATTTTTGAATTTTCTTATTCTTTATACAGTGGCAAGAAAAAGTATGTGAACCCTTTGGAATCAGCTGGTTTTCTGCATTAACTGGCCATAAAATGTGATCTCATCTTCATCAAAAGTCCCAATTATAGACAAACACAATAAGCTAACAACATACAGTACACACAATTTAATGTATTTAATGAACACATACCAATAAACATTCACAATGCTGTGTAAAAAGTAAGTAAACCCTTGGATTTAATAACTGTTCCATCCTTTTTTGGCAGCAATAACTTCAACCAAGCATTTCCGGTAGCTGCAAATTAGACCTGCACAGTGTTCAGAAGGAATTTTGGAACATTCTTGCTTAAAGAACTGCTTCAGCTCAGCCATATTCTTAGGATGTTTGAAGTGAACGGCTGTCTTGAGGTCATTCCACAGCATCTCTATTGGGTTAAGATCTGGTCTCTGACTGGGCCACTCCACAAGGTGGAGTTCTTTTCTTGAAACCGTTCTGTAGTGGATTTACTTAAATGTTTACTTAAGAGTAATTTTCATTCTGCATCATCCAACTTCTACTGAGCTTCAGCTGGCGCACAGCCACCCTGATATTATCCTTTAGGACAGTGGTTCTCAAGCCGATCCTGGAGGCCCCCCAGCACTGCACATTTTGCATGTCGCCCTTTTCTGACGCACATGATTTAAGTCTTGGAGTCTGTACTAATACGCTGATGAGTTGAATCAGGTGTGTTTGATTGAGGAGACATCCAAAATGTGTAGTGTTGAGGGGCCTCCAGGACAAGTTAGAGAACCACTGCTGTAGGATATATTTTTTCTTTAATTTTTCAATTAATTTTCCCCTCGGTGATGGCAAGCAGTCCAGGCACAAAGCAGCCCCAAATCATGATGCTCTCTTCACTGTACTTCACTGTTGGCATGATGTTTTCATGTCTATATGTGGTGCCCTTTTTATGCCATATATAGTTCTGCATGTTGTTCCCAAACAATTCAACATTAGATTCATCAGTCCACAAAACATTTTCCCAGTAGTGTTGTGGAATGTCAAGGTGGCCTTTGACAAACTTCAGGCACGCATCAATGTTTTTCCTTGGAAAGCAGCAGATTCCTTTGTGGTATCCTGTCATGGATATCATGCCTGTTTAATGTTTTCTGAATAGTAAATTCATGAAGAGAAATGTTAATTGTTCCAATGATTCAAGTCTTTAGCTGTCACTCTAGGGTTCTTTTATACCTTATTGAGCATTCTACTGTGTGCTGTTTGAGTCATCTTGGCTGGACCACCACTTTTAGGGAGAGTAGCCACAGTACTAAATCATCTCCATTTATAGACATTTTTTTTTAAACTGTGGACAGATAAATATCTAAGCTCTTCGAGATAATTTTGTAACTGTTTCCAGCTTTATGCAAAGCAACCATTCTTGATCGTAGGTCTTCTGTGATCTCTTTTTTGCATGGTTCACATCAGCAAATGCCTCTTGTGAATAGCAAACTCAAAATGTTTGAGTGATTTTATAAGTCAAAGTACATCTAACCCACACCTCCAATCTCATAAATTGAATACCAGTTTTGCTAACTCCCGACTCCAATTGCTCCAACAAGCTTTTTCAAGTCATCAGCCTAGGGGTTCACATAATTTTTTCAGCCTACACTGTAAATGTTTGAATGATTTAATCAACAGGTTCAAGAACAATACAATAATTTGTGTGTTATTAGTTCAAATACATTGTTCATTATTGTAACTTAAAGATCAAACCAGATGTATACATAAATGCAGAGAATTCTAGCGTTCACATACTTTTTCTTGCCATTGTATTTACCAAATGAATGTATGTGAATCTTTATGTCCATATATAAGCCTTCTGTAAAGCACTTTGTGAACACTATTTTCCATGGTGCTATATAAATAAAGTTTCACTTTATTTATATAGCTTTTATATCTATAAAAAAACACTTTGTGATAAGACAGATAGAAAAAAAGACTGTAGAGGTGAAAGTTAATCAAATCATTCATATTATGTAAATATCACTGTCACTTTCATATGAAGCATTATAAAAGCCACTCTCATTAAGAATGGCTATTCAAGCAAGGTTTTTGACTTAGTTGCTATATGGGTTAAAAGTTGTTATATGGGTTATCTGCCCTTTGCCCTCCTCCAAACCTTGACCATAAGGTTTCTGTGTCTATTTTCCAACAAAGATCAGAACAAACGCTATAGCTACAAAACATACTAACACATACAGCACTCGGGTTCAGAGATAATCTTAAATAAACAGTGTGCCCGTGGCTCTTTTAAGCCAACTCTTTCTTTGTGGAACAACCATTGATAAACTAATCTACTCTACTGAGAGCTGATCTCCAATTGCAAGTCTGGTGGATGAAAGAATTTCGAATCAATGTCAAAAGAAATTGAATATGAGGAACACTTCTAGGTTGATGCAATCTCCGGGGAATTCGCCCCTTTAAAGTGTTTGGATTTTTCCCCCCTTTTTAAAAAGGGCAAAGTGATCGGTTGCCCTACAATTGTAAAAATGTAAGGCGCATAATAAGGTCAGTCACTTTACAGAGACTTTGGTGAGCTGATTTTTCCCTTTGTGAAGAGAATGAATCAATGCATCTCTGCTGGCGCAAATACCATCCACCATCTGTCAACTAGCCCAATACACTCCTCCTGACTATGTTAAAATATATGTGATTACAATCTATGATAAACACTTACATATATCACTCAAAGTAAAGAGCAGAGCTAATACCATATGCATTCAAATGAATCACTAATAAAATCCAGCATACCTCTCTGCTCTGTTCAGCCCACCCTTCCACTAACAGCTCCATATAATATCTCCACTGGGATAAGAATAGGATTAAACAACACATTGGCACATTGACACGCATACAATCTTTTCATGATAAAAGGAAACTTTGGAAGTGGAAAGAGTGCAATCTTTGTGTTATAGGGCATCTACTATTGGACCAAAAAAAGATCCTGATTGCATATTGTGGGCCACGGCATTTAGATATCTGTAATTGAGTTGGAGCTATCTTTAATTGGGCTTAAGATGTCTCCAACTCAATGCAAAGATATCTTCAAACCAATTAATGATGCTAGCAGTTTAATTAGCAGTATCAGGAAATAATGCGCTTAAGAGCCATATCTTGTGGTGTTTTCCTTTTACACATCTGAGAACAGATACAATCTTAAAAAAAAGAGAGAATGTGAGATATTGTGAATTAATTTACTTAACTTTAGTTCTGTAGTTCCTGATTTTTTTTGTTCTTGTCTCTTCTTTTGTGCTTCATTTAAGCCTGTTTTTAAAAATGATAGACTCTCTGTCTGCAATGAGAGCTGGAGTTCAAGCTTGTCACAGACAAAAGGCGAGGCAGTGAGCAGGCGGAATATCAGACACGCTCCCATTTTCAATGCTGAAGCTGTCAACAAACCAGACTGAACTTTTCCGCCCTTCAGATTAGATATCAAAGCTGAGCTGAATATGAGCACCTCTTCTCAACAGAGTTTTAAAGATAATTCTCCTCATGTTTGCAGATTAACACACTGTGATACCCATTCACTTGAAGTCGATGAATGGGTAGAAAACAAGAAAGCATTATGATTGATCATGTAGGCAGCCGAGTAACAGCTGAGTAGCCCATTAGTTGAATTAAAGGTGCAGTCATTAACTTTTTTTTATGTTTCTCTGGCCAATATAGCAGTTGTCTTCGAATTATATGGACAACTAGTGGCCTGGATGCAGCATCGATTGCAGTCAGTCATTCCAACATAGTCTCATGATAACTTGTAAAAGTTTGTCAGAGACTGCGAAATTGCAAGATATCGTACAACTTAGCTTGTACGAAAAGGTACAACCTATTCCCATAGAGAACAAGCAATTAACTAACAGACTTTAAATCAATGCAATGCAGGCATCAAATGTTTTTACTCATTCCATATTTATTTATGCAATGCAAATGACAAATGTATGTCAATAACCAGTAATGTGCTTCCCTCATTTCATTTCAAACCTCAATGATTTCTTTCTATTAAAATCATGGTTAGGTTTAGGGTTTGGGTAAGGGTTTGGACTTTTTGCTCAGGCTTGGGTAAACTTGAGAAAAAAATCAAAACAACAATGTTCATTGGTTTGTTTATTTTTCTCTATGCGAGTAAAGCTGTTTGTTTTTTGTATGAGAGAACTCAACCATTTTTTTGATTTTTTCATTAGTACTAATGTAACAACATGTCATGAGACCGGGTTGACCATTGAAAATGTGCAGTCAGTCATGCCTCATTTATTCTGTGAGTAAAGGTGTCCTATAATAGGTGTTTTACCAAGATTGAAGGAATATTTCAGGTTTAATACAAGTTAAGCTCAATCGAAAACATTACCACAAAAATCTATTTTGACTTTCCCCACCTTTTCTTTAAAAAAAAAGCACAAATCTGGGTTCCAGTGAGGCACTTAAAATGGAATGGGGCCAATATGTAAGCGTTAAAATACTTATAAATTGTAAAATAGTATTGCCACACAACATTAACATTATGCATGTTAACATGATTCTAGTGTAATAGGGCTCTATTTTCATGAGTGTGCAAAGCGCAGCGCTACGCGCTATGACCATGCGCATCGTCTTATCCAACGACAGCGCTAATTCTACGTGCAATTTTCATGCCAGCACAAAGTGCAAGTGGGCATGGGTGGGAGCGTTTACGCTACTACGGGTGTAGGTGTGCAAACTGTGGGTGTATTGTATTTAAACAAAGTGGCACAAATTTGCTATTTTCCAGAGAAATTGTTCATTCCGCTAAGATGTTTCAATACAATTCAAAAAAATTCAGTTCCTGCATTTGTAGTTTGGAGATTCCACAAGCAGGTAGTTATAAAATTAATGTCAAAACTCTTAAAATATAGTGAAACATTAAATTAAGTCCTTGACAATCACTGTTGTAGCTATTTTAAAAAAAGCTAAAAAAAATCATTATGAGATTGTGTTTAACTATCTAAAGGTCATGGCTTATTTTTCAATTATTATCATTGTGTTTATAATTACAATTGTATTTATGATCTGATTTATAATGGTATTTTTCCTCCCATTGTCGTAGAATGATTTTTAAGCTACTGCAAATGTGGAAGAAGAGGAAATAAATAAACACGAGGAAAAAAATCAACACTGACCTTGAATCTGTTTCGTTGTCTCCTGACTCCTCCATTTCCCACACTCTCAGTACTATCACAGTGGCCAAAACAGGTTCAAGGTCAGTGTTTATTTTTTCCTCATTTTACACTCTTTAGATTATTTAGCACTGTCGAATTTTCAGTCTCATTGCACACTCTTTAGATTCTTTAACACTGTTGACTTTTCAGTCTCGTTACACACCACTCGAATCTCTCTCACACTCTGACACTCAGGCCTCCCTCCACCATCACTAATGAGAGACAGGTGTTAGAGTAATCATAACCCAGGTGACGAACCTTATTCCTCTCCCGCAGACAGGCACATGACCATGCCCCCCCATGCCACAAGGATAAACATCTTTGTCAAAAGTACCATTTATTTATTTAGGGGTAAAAAAAATGTAATGAGCAACAATTTTCTCAGAGCACCTTTAAAGTAATTGTTAAATGATTTGAATGAGATGAGACAGAAATACTCAAGTGTGTGCCGCAAAATAATACAAAGACAATAAATAGACAATGCATCTTTCAACTGGATTGTCCTTGCTGATTGCATGCAACAAAAAGCATACAGAGCACGACCAGTATAGAACAACTCACAAACAAATGACTCTTACGAGCTGGTTCTTTATAATTAATCCATCAAAAAGACTCAAAAATCAGTAAGTTACGAATCAGCTCCCTCAAAAGTACTAAAATAATATTATAGAACTGTTAAGGAACTGGAAGTGAATGGAAAAAAAATGGAATGAAAATGAAAAATCCTGTCATAATTTTCTCACTCTTATTTTGTTACAAATCCGTATACTTTCTTTCTTCTGCGTAACATAGTGGGAGACATTTTTATTAATATCTTGGTCAGTTTAATACAATGGCAGTGGATAGGGATTCACTTCACTTCAAACAGGATGCAAAAGTAACATAAAAGTAGTCTATGTAACTTACGGACCTATTCCAAGCCTTACAGAGGCGTACATTAGGTTTTGGTGTGAAAATAACACAAAATTCAAGTAATTTTTTAGTAAAAATCTAAACTGATCATGAATGTTCATGAGCGCTATAAGAGAAGGCCGTTCACTGTGGCTTGCCCCCCCCCCCCCCCCATATCAGTTGAGTGACATGTTAAAAGTCATAGTGTGAATATATAACTTAAAATTTAAAAAAGCAGGGTTTTTTTAAAAAAAATACAGCCATTTCATAATTATTCAACCAATGTAAGTGCAGCATAGTTCTAGCAGGAAAACTAGCAGCTGTACATTATCGCACCTTTAGCTAGGTAACTCCTAGCCAATCACATGTATGCAAATGCTTTATAAGTCTGCTCACAATCTATCAAATTGCATTTAGTGTGCTAACACAGCAACCTCCATCACACCACCACCACCAGTTGAATCCCATCCTGCAAGGGGGTAGGCTCCTTTAGTGTCATAAGCAAACATTTGTTTCTATGTAAAAAAAAATGCAATTAAAATAAGCTGTCACAAAAGCTAATAGAGGAGATTATATCATTACACAAGAAAGGCCATAATTAAAGTACATTTCCAAGGCACTACAATTTCCAATAGACTTAAAAATGGCCACACCATGCATACATTTTCAAAATACGATACAGCAACCTTCTTGGGTGTGGAAGAAAGCAAAACTTCACCAAGGTAAATGTTGACTTGAATATTCAAGAATGATTTGGAAAGACATGTGGAGTCCTGGAAGAAGGTTTTATGGATGTCTGACATTAAAATGAAAACTAATTTGACTCATGGGCCAACAGTACATCTGGAGTAAGAAAGGCAAGCAGATGACAAGAATGGCACCATCCCTACGGTCAAGAAAGGAGGTGGGTCAGTCCTGTTATGGGGACTTTTTGCAGCTACAGGGAAAGGCAATCCTTACTATGTAACTGACGCCATGGATTCTTTCAGGTATCAGGCAATTTTGGCAAAAATGTGATCCTTCAGTGTGTAAATTGAAGCTCGGTGATCACTGGACAATAACACCAAGGATACATCTAAGTTGTCCAAAATCTGGTTCAGGGATGGGTCGTGGAATGTCCTTGAATGGCCCTTTCAGTTCATCACTAAAATCCCATTGAAAATCTTTGTTGGTATTTCAAGGAAGTATTGGCAGCACAGAAACCAAAGAATGTCAATGAGCTGGAGGCTTTTGCTCATGAGAAATGTGTAAAGATTCCAATAGAGAGGTGTCCGAAGCCTGAGAAACAACTGAAACATTTATTTGCTGTTATTGAGGGTAAAGGATGCTCCACAAATGATTGACTTTGGGGGTTGACTAATTTTGACATGACATTTGTGGAGAGAATTTGTTATTTTTTATTTAAAAATTTGGGTAAACTGAACTCTTTGTTCTCAGAATCACTCAAATGTGTACTAAAATCTTGCTTTGTTTACTGAGGTTTAGTTGATGTGTTATAATTCCAATCACCAGAACGTAGAGCTGGTCAGGGGTGTTGAATAATTTTGATTGCAACTGTGTGTGTATATATACACACACACACACACACACACACACACACACATATATATATATATATTATTCTTACGATTTCCATCCCTAGTTGTGTGATATTTCTCTCAAAGTTGGAGTCAGTAGGGAATACTAGACTAGGACGCACCCTACATAAATTATATAAGCAGCAACAAAAATTCCTCCAGAGACCCACACGCAGTCAAACAAAGTCACATCCAAATATGCTCTTATGTAAAACCTAATGAGTGCAGGCAGCAGATCAGCAAATCACATGTTCATAACTGTCTCTGTAATTGTGGGCCTAATTATTCTTTGATAAATGACTCATTTGTAGCTACAAAATCACTGGTGACTCACTATCTCTATCTGGCTGGAGAGCATAGAAAGATACTTAAATAAGTAAAAAAATATTAAGTTTAAAAATATCAACACTTAAGTGTACTTAAGTTGTAAAATGTGTCATGGACCCTTTTCACAGACCTTTTATGACGCCTTTCTGCCTTCTTTAACAATGTAAATGTAGCAAACTTTTCCAGTGTTAAAAATATTTAATGTACATTTATAACATTTTACTTTGTATGACATTACTCTGGAAATAATAAGTTAACACAGCTGCGGGGAGTTTTCCTACACACTTGCTGAGGGAGTGACAGAAAATTTGCCCCGTTCTCTCTCTTCTTACTGCTGTTATACTGCACCCTCTATATTTATATTATTTTGCAAAGCTGGGAAAGCATAATAGTTGTTTTTTTCTTTTGCTGTTGGAGTAAAGGGTAAGCTGTTGTCCCCATTCACCGCCATTCAAGTTTATCCAACTATGACAACATCCACTTCGCAAATGCAAACATGTGAAAAGGGTCCATACAATGCAAGTGAATGGTGACCAGAACTTTGAAGGTTCAAAAAGCATATAAAGACAGCATAAAAGTAATCCCGAAGACTCTAGTGGTTAAATCCATGTCTTCCCAAGTGATATGATAGGTGTGAGTCAGAAACCAATCAATATTTAAGTCCCTTTTTCATTTTAAATTGTCCTCCCTGCACAGTAGGTGGCGATATTCACAAAGAATGGGAATCGCCAAAAACAAAAGAAGAAGAATGTGAAAGTGAAATTAAAAGTGGAGATTTATGGTAAAAAAGGAATTAAATTTTGATCTGTTTCTCACCCAAACCTATCATATCGCTTCTGAATATTTGGATTTAACCATTGGAGTCTTATTGATTACTTTTATGCTGCCTTTATATGCTTTTTGGTCCTTCAAAGTTCAGGTCACTATTGCATTGTATGGACCTACAGAGCTGAAAAATATTTCTAAAAATCTTAGTTTGTGTTCAGAAAAAGAAAGAAAGTCTCACATCTGGGATGGCATGAGGGTGAATAAATGATGACAGAATTTTTATTTTTGGGTGAACTATCCCTTTTATCACATAAAATAGCAGATACATTACCTTACATGAAGTCTGACGACATTGATATTTATAATGCTCCCGAGTAATCTATTTTGCATTTTGTGATTAAAAAAAGAAAAGAAAAAAGAAAGTAGCAATGTCAAATCCGTCTAACATTATTAATTCTGGTTCACATCATTAATATATTTGCGATAAAAGGCCTCAACCATATTCCAGAATAATAAAAGGGGAATATATACATCTCTATCCAGTTCAACTGATTTTGAATCGTCTCCCTAAACACTGGGCAGAGAGAGCTCATGAAAGAGACCTCGATATCCCTTGTGTCCCCTGCTCTGGGAATGGAAGTCAAGTCTTCATATTAAAACTTCAAATAGTTCCTTTGTAACAAGAAGGGGTAGGAGTGGAAGAGTTCATTTACACTTTATACACTTTCTCTTCTTGAGAAATGTCTCCACCGTCCCTCTGAAGCCTCCATTCTTTCAAATAATAAGGGAGGAATGAGGGAAGAAGAAAGAGATTGAGAGTGTTGCTCACAACACACTCAAGTTGTTAGGCATTTTAATTGGATAAAAGGAGAAGATTAAAGAGTTCTTGACTGCCCTCCATAAATAATTGATTTCTAATGTATTTGTGGTGGCAGGCAGATGCCGTTGTTTGGCGATGGTGGATGATTTGAGTGGCAGGCCTGCTAAGATTTCCTGCACATCTCCATCTCGCCATTCTTTGTTTTTTCATGCTGCGATACAGAGGGGCGAATAAAAGGCGGCGCGAGCATGAGCAGCAATTTTGATCTTACACTGCCGGAAATCAAAGATTGTGTGTGTAAAGAGGGAATGCAAGGAACTTTTTTGTGGAAGGACAAACTTTCCTCACTCAGTGAGAGAAAAGAAGGTGTGATTCTTTAAGGAGAGGAAAAAAAGCAGCCTTCTCAGTACTGGAAGACAAAGCGTATCACGACAACATGCATGTAAACAAATAAACAGTACAGATCCACAACACATATTCTGGGGTTGCGAGAACTTTGTTTCTTCAGAAAGAATATTTTGTGGTATAAAAAAGCAGAGTATTTATTAGCCAGAAATAGTAGCAGTAATGCAACACAGTGCAATGGATTCCCACAGATTCGTCTTGTTTTTTTAGGAACAATGGCAAACAACACATTCCTGCAAGCTGGAGTAAAAAAACGAGATGATTTAAAAAACATCTGTTTCAACAGCAAATTCTGCTCCAACAAATTATGCTGCTCTAATTCACAAATGTATTACAGAGCAATGTTACCAAACACAGACTCCCCCACACAAAAGCTTAGAGGGAAAAATAAATTTGTTGTGACAGCCTTCACACAGAGACCAAAAAAAAAAGGTACAAAGTCATGCTAAATGTTTATACTTTATTATGGCCACAAACAAACATTATAGGTCACTGAGTGTTTAACGGCATATATAGTCACAACACATTAAGAATATGACTGCCAGCTACTGCTGCGTTAAAAGCCCCAAATTAGACTCTGTTCCTTTTTATTTCACAATTTGAAATTCCTGGCCTTTTTTTTCCCCACTCTTACTGTGTTTTCTCTCATTGCTCTCAGTTGTCTGTATGTATTCATTCAAAAGGCATTCCATTCATCTGTACAGCTTTGGATTGCCTTGAGATGACAAAAGGAATGGGTGTCATCAATGTGCTTGAATCTCTCAATGCCCTCTACCCATAACCCCCTGTAATCTCATTCCCATGTCAACAAACAATGATGAGGCATAGTGGGATGTGACTCTAAAATGGGGGCCGATGGGGGGGGCGGGGGTTGTGCCACAAAGCATTACCTCTCAGTGTGTCAGGCCTGCAGGGCAGCGTGCAGATGAGAGAGAGGGTAAGGAGTTGGGGGGATGGGTGGTATGGGTTACATGTTATCGAAATAGTTAGGAAGCAGTGACATGGATGGGTGCCAGGGTGTAAATAGGGTGAGTGAATACAAAAGGGGAGAGAGTGAAAGAGACTAATAGGGAGAAAAAGGGTTGGAGGGGGGAGGTGTGAGAATGTCAGAATCAGAATCAGAATGAGCTTTATTGCCAAGTGTTCTCACGTACACAAGGAATTTTTTTGTGGTGATCGGAGAAACAAGTGCACACAGAACATTACAGTGAGACACAGAATATAAAACAAGGTAAGAGTATAAATAGACACAAATAATAGGACATATAACAGAATGGCGTATGTACATGCAAGTGGTAATGTATGTGAAAGGAAGGGGTATGTACAGTTATTGAACTAAGTCAGAGTGAATTTGCATATGCTGTATGATATTCATTTACATTATTGCACTATGGTGAAGTCCTGAGGCAGTTTAAATTTACATGTGGAAAATGGCCTTAGGTAGAAACTGTTCTTGTGCCTGGATGTCCTGGCACTCAGTGCTCAGAGGGACAGTTCAAAGAGGGAGTAGGCAGGGTGTGTGGGGTCCAGAGTGAATCTACCTGCACATTTCCTCACTCTGGAGATGTACAGGTCTTGGAGGGTGGGCAGGGGGGCACCAATAATCCTCTCAACAGTCTCCTGAATTCCACTATCATCACAATGGTTTTGAGCGTGTTCAACTCAAAGTTGTTGTGACCGCACCAGACAGCCAGCTGATCAACCTCCCATCTGTATGCAGACTTGTCACCATCACGGATGAGGCCAATGACCGTGGTGTTGTCTGCAAACTGAAGGACCTGACCTTGGGGTCCTTTGCAGTGCAGTCATTCGTGTACAGGGATAAGAGCAGTTGAGAGAGAATGAATCACTAAGGAGCACCAGTGCTAATAGTGAGGTCCCGGATGTGAGTTTTCCATCTCACTAGCTGTTGCCTATCGGTCATAAAGCTGGTGATCCATCGACAGATTGGGGTGGGCATGGAGAGATGGGTCTGTTTGGTTGGTCTTGAAGGCTGAACTGAAGTCCAGAAATAGAATCCTTGCATAATTCCCAGGTCTGTTGAAGTGTTGCAGGATATAATGCAGTCCCATGTTGACAGCATCATCCACAGACCTGTTTTCTCGGTAAGCAAACATGATTGGGAAAGAGTGACAAAAAAACAAAAATACCAAAAATGCAGAGAGCTCCACACCGAAGCAGTCATCTAAGGCACAGACTTCGGTGTTTGTTGTGGCACAAACCATTCTTTCTTGGGGTCAAACACTCAATCTAGCAACATGATTCACTGTAAGCCCTCAAGCTTCTTGAACCCAGCCTGCAATACACCCAATCTTGCAAGCCTCAATGGAGCTGTCGCAACAAGGTACAATTGCCGAACCGTGCTCTCCAACAGTGAAGGTTTATGTGATATGATCTCACCTCACACAAACTACTGCAAAAACAGGCCCTCACTGACAATTTGAGGTACGGACAGGAGAAAGAGTGCTAGACAAAGACAAAGAGACAGTGTGAGAGAAAAGAGACAGATTTAACTGGCATGCCACACTTTGCTCTTAGACTAGAAAGCAGTGTGTCTTTGGTGGAGAGCTGAAACATCAGCAGTGCATACCAGAACAAAAAGGCAAGAAAGAAACCAATACAGCCATCCAATACTTATATGTGTCTGGTAAATTTGCAAATTGATGTAGATCCAGGTGAGCTGAATTCATTTCTCAAAGATCCCTATAATATTCAAGTACCATCAGCAGTTGTAAGTTGTATAGCTATCCATTAGCATCCCCATACATCTCTATGGCATTTGCTTGGCTGGTGCCAGATGCCCTGTAAGTGCTTGATCTGAAGGCTACCATCTTTGCTTATGGCTACTCACAGGCATCAATAGCAACCGATAGGGAAATATATGTCCATTTCATGCTTTTAAGAACCCTCTATAACATTTTTGTTACTGGTAAAACATCTATATAAAGCTATAATATAAAAAAAATTCCAGTTTTATATGTTGCATGAAAAATGTTTATGTTTACATTTAAATTAGGGATGTGCAAAACTACCAATTTTCATAATTGGCTAGTCAGTCAGTTGTTTGAATGACTAGTTGACTACTAGTCGGCGTTAACAATAATAATGTAAAAAAAAAGGCTCCGTTATGATCACATGACCTCAAACAGATGCGTTTCAGAGGGATATATGGATGCCAAGCACAGCATTTCAATATGTTAACTAACGGTTATGCGATAAATAAATAGGATACATAACAATTACGTCATTTTGCACAAAATGATACTAGTAAAAAAAGTAAAAAATAAGAAAGGCTTCAATAAAGAGCAGCACAAAACAGCTCATGCGCATCCTAAATGCAGAATGACATACCTCAATGTAAACAGACAGCTTGGGTGTCTCAATGAAATACTTGCTGAGCACTCAAAAGTGCAGAACTGCATGATAATGCGGGTATACATCTAGTTCACTACACCAAGCACTTTAAACATATTTTACTGCAACTATTTATTTAAGCAGTTTCAGTCAGAATCAGCAAAATAATTTAATCTCTCCACCTGAAATACGGGAACATTTCTCACAGCAGTGGATTTAAACTCCAACAGCGATCGTCTTTTAATACATCATTAATGCAGGGCTTTGATGGTTGTAACAGCATCGGTGCACAAATTAACACAACTTAAAGCATTAAAGAAACTAAAGTAGAGGGTTTTACTGTGCTGACTATTAAAATCACTTTAAGCACATCAAGCTAGAATCGCACAAAATCTCTCTCCATGATTTTGTATCTCTCAATTAATATTAGAATGAATGAATTAATATACAGACCACTCCTCAGATGCACAAAACCGCTTCAGAAGCAGGTGATAACCTGGCCAGCAGGAGCCATCTCTGCTCTTCAGGACTGTTTTGAGTGTACTGACTGGCACATGTTCAGGGAGGCTGCAACATATGGCGATTCTACAAACTTGGAGGAATACACAGCATCAGTGACCAGCTACATCAGCAAGTGCATTGATGATGTCACTTTCTCCAAGACCATCACGACACGCTCCAACCAGAAGCCGTGGATGACTACAGAGGTGCGCACGTTGCTGTGGACCCGAGACTCCGCCTTCAGAGCAGGCGACAAGGCAGACCTAAGAACAGCGAGGGCAAAACTTCCAGGACAGTGGTGACACGCGGCGCATGTGGCAGGGCATCCAGGCCATCACCAACTTCAGGACAACATCAGTTGCCTGTGACAAAGATGCCTCCCTTTCAGATGCGCTGAACGACTTCTACACTCGGTTTGAAGTGCAGAACGACGTGGTGGCGAGGAAGACCACCCCTCCTCTCAACGAACAGGTGCTCTGTCTTACCATGGCAGATGTGAGGAAAACTCTACGTAACCCACGGAAGGCTGTTGGACCAGACAACATTCCTGGCAGAGTGCTCAGAGGATGTGCAGACCAGCTGGCAGATGTTCTTACCGACATCTTCAACATCTCTCTGAGCAGCGCCGTCGTTCCAACATGCTTCAAGGCCACCACCATCGTCCCATGCCAAAGAAGTCTTCAGTGTCTTGCCTCAATGACTACAGTCCCGTCCCACTCACACCAATCATCATGAAGTGCTTCGAGAGGCTCATCATGAGGCACATTAAGACCCAGCTGCCCCACTCACTAGACCCACTGCAGTTCGCGTATCGTCCAAACCATTCAACAGACGACGCCATCACCACCACCCTCCATCTGGCCCTCACCCACCTAGATAAAAAGGAATCATACGTTCGAATGCTGTTCATAGACTTCAGCTCAGCATTCAACACAAACATTCCCCAGCACCTGATTGGAAAGCTGAACCTGCTGGGCCTGGACAACTCCCTCTGCAACTGGATCCTGGACTTCCTGACTGGGAGACCTCAGTCAGTCCGGATCGGGAACAGCATCTCCACCACCACCACCACACTGAGCACTGGGGCCCCCCAGGGCTGTGTGCTCAGTCCACTGATGTTCACTCTGCTGACTCACAACTGTGCAGCAATGCACAGCTCGAACCACATTATCAAGTTCGCCGATGACACGACCGTGGTGGGTCTCATCAGCATGAATGACAAGCCAGCGTACAGAGAGGAGGTGCGGCGGCTAACGGACTGGTGTAGAGCCAACAACCTGTACCTGAATTTCGACAAGACAAAAGAGATGGTTGTTGACTTTAGGAGAGCACAAGGTGAACGCTCTCTGCTGAACATTGACGGCTAGTAGTGAATGTATTCTCATGTGGTTCTGTGTTTGTCCTATGTTGTTTTATGTAGCACCATGGTCCTGGGAGGAACGTTGTCTCGTTTCGCTGTGTACTGTACTAACTGTATAGGGTTGAAATGACAATAAAAACCACTTGACTTGACAATTGCGTCAACCATTAAACCCAACACCACAGAAAATTATGTTAATACTTGACCCCAGTAATCGACTAGTCAGTTGTTGGACAACTAGTTGATTAGTCAACCACCAAGGCACATCACTAATTTAAATGGCTGTCAGAGGGGGATATGCTTTTCGGCAGCAAATGGTGTAGTTCCAGTATCTGCCAGCAGGTGCTAATAAGGTCATGATTACCATCCAATTCCTGACCCACTGGTGGGCAGTGATAGACTAGTCTCAGCCTCAGATGGCACGCCCACAGACCACCCACAGTCCATTCTCTAACCGTCTGATGCATATAGCACACAAAATTGGAAAACGCTTTCTCGAATAATTCAGCGCAAATCTGAAAGGACTTCCGAACTTCCAAGTAGACACACACAGGACGTTTTAGCAGTCCATCTGGAAAACAAGTTGTGTTCACAAGGTTCCACATTGATACATTGCACATTTTTGAGGACTAATAAATAATAAATAAATAATCACAGAATGTCACCAAGTTTTCCAGGTTAGTGACATCAAAACTTTTAAAAATATTCTGAGTTTCGTGTGAGGCATGCAGCGAAGTGAATATCCATGAGCAGATCTGCATTTTCTGCTTTGTACTATCTGAAATTGATTACAACAAGGTTTTCTGTGTTGTACTCAAGACTATCTACACATTTCCCGCTATTTTCACATGTTTTTTCTTTGCAATCGCTCGCAGAGACTCGTGCCATTATATAAATAATTTGTCCCCCATGTTGGTCTTTTACTATGGTATATTATACATCTACGATAAACCCACCCCTAAACTCCCTGTAATGACAAAAACAACAGTGATTGGTCACTTAACATGCCATTTAAGATGGCTCTACTAAATGGGCAGTTCTTTGCCAATTGAAGCTGCTATAGAGTAGCCATAGTTCTGGCTATGCGAGACTAGGGATAGACTAGCCATAAAACAAAATTTATATACTACATAAATCTACAATGATTAAAAGGCAGAAAACGGTCTGACATCATCACGCTGGCCAATTTAAACCGCAGTTGACGATATATGGTGGTAGGGCAGCACAGCTCTCAGATAAGCTCTCCACATCCACATGCTTATCCGAGGCAGTTTCACAGGATTGTGCCCACCATAAAACAAGTGACACTTTGCTTTTCTCATTGAAAATTAAGTATTCAAGGGGTTAACTTTTTGTGATCAGCTCCCTGTGCCTCCCTTCCACCCTATTCCAATAAGAGCACTGAAAGGTTAAATTCAATAAAATCACAAAATGCAGTCAAACGCATTCCCACAGCTAATTATTCTTAAAATATATGTCTAAACAACAAGTCTCTTTCCGTTTGGCAACCCAAACATTTACTATTATAGAACATTTTATTGTATAATTTAATTGCTAATTCTGACATAACAAAATACAGTGGACATTAATATACTGTATACCAAATAGATAGAACAACAGGCAACAGTTTGTACTGTATTATATGGATATGTGATATATGGAGTGTGAGATTATCTGCTTTGGATTCCCTTTAAAAAATTTGCCGCAAATTCACCACTGATTATTTTCATATCCAAATTGTCCATTGCTGCCAAAGGTTTGCTCTAGTTTTACAACTACCCTTGAAAAGCTGCAAACTTCTGGGGTCAGGGGTTCGATTCCCAGGGAACACAAGGACTGATAAAATGCATATCCTCAAATGCAGCTTAAATTGCTAATAAAAGCATCTACAAAATGTAACAGTGACTGAAAATTAACAACAATACAGATTCACATCATTAGCACTATCCAGGTTTTACCTGCGCATCCTGGTTACCAGCCTGTTTGTAGCCGCTGAAGTTTCTCATTCTATTCCACACACAATTGTTCTGCTGAAGTGTGAAGTCCAGATTTTCCCAGTAGAATTTTTCTTCTTCCCAAAGTTGCTTTTTCAAGTATACCTGCCAGTTCCTCCCTATCTAGACCTGAACACCCTTTTGTTTAGTAGGTACTTCAGGGCCTCTGTGGTCCACAATGGCTGGGGGATGGGTTGATGTTGGAGGAAAAGTGTGCTTTCTTAGTGGGGACGTCATTATCTAAACAAAATGTGGATATATATTCTAAAATACAGAGAATGTCCTAACCTTGTGACTCAGAACATGTCCAATTCTGTCACCTCCAAATCAGATGGCAAAGCCTCCTCAGCACGATATGTCCATTTTCTCAACAGCAACATGACAATTCATGTGACCTGAAATTTGGCTGCAAACCCACAGAAAGTAGCTCTACATTTGGGTCACAAAACCTGTTTCAACTTTAATATGTAATGGGCACTTTTCTTAATCTTGCTCAAGCTCCTGTTAGGATGTACAAGGACAAATCCATCCAGTGCAACTGTGGAGTTGTAAGTATCAGCTCTCAGCCAAATTTTAGTTAAGCACAGGAGACCACAAAGTTTATATCCTCCATGACTGCTGGTCAGTTCTTTTAAGTCTATGTTATTAGCCAGAGACATTACATTGCCCAGGGCAGCTAAGGTCTACATATATTTCTCTTGTTTCCAGTCTAAACACAAGCTTCTTTCCCTTACATCACCATGTGAACCCACTGTCAACTTATAAACAAACTATGCTGATCTGAGTTTTCTTGCGTTTTGAGAATTACAAATGGCGTTAAAAAAAGATTTATTTTTGGGCTATATCCCATGTCTGTGGTTAGTAATGCTTTAATGGTAAATGCAAAAAAATGCACTTTTTGGGGCTCTGTAGTACACAATTATTATACTGTATCAACCAAAGGGTTAAGATTTGTCTGGTTGGAATGGGCTAGTAGGCTGATACCATAACTTCACCATTCTGTGGCCAAAAAGCATCTTTCTTTATTGATGGCCATTCAAAATTAGTTTTTATTTTATTTTATTAGTTGTTGTTTTTTTTTATATATATATAAATCAGGGCTCTTAACCCTCTGGGGTCTGAGGGTATTTTGGGCCTTGGAGAAGTGAAGTTTTGACATGCCTTGACATTTGTGCTTTTTTCAGTTGCTTAAAAACATATTAATGGCTAAAGTGTGATAACACTGTATTCAGCACAAACAGGGCTACAATAATATGTGAGCAACATGTGTGTAGACTTAATCATCAAAATCAAGTTTTAAGTTAAAAGAACATATATGACTATTTATTTTCTTTACATAAAGACTTTACTTAATTTTAGACCTACACTACTGTTAAAAGAAGTCTCTTCTGCTCACCAAGACTGGATATATTTGATCCAAAATACAGAAACAATATTGATATTCTGAACTCTTTTTACAATTTAAAAGAACAGTTTTCTATTTAAATATATTGTAAATTGCAATTTGTGATCAAAGCATAATTTTCAGCATCATTACTGCAGTCTTCAGTGTCACATGATCCTTCAGAAATCATAATAATATGCTGATTTTCTAATATGGGCATATTTATAGTGCATTTTACTCATTTAACCTGAACACATATTTGCAAGCACAAGCTTTGTTGATGATCATGAGGCATTATAAACACTAGATAAAATATAATTAAACATTCATATTATTTTTATATCATATTACATATCATATTTATATCATACAGCATACAATTTAAATACCTGCTTTAGCCGAAACAGCATTTAAATGTAACTAAAACTTGCTTATTATGACATATTTCAAATGTCAATACTCTGAATCCTGGCTGGCAAGTCTGGAAGCAGTCCCACTAGTAAAATATGTTCAAGTTTATATAAAATAGCATGTCAGCTAATTAAAACTAAACTTACTCATCCGAAATTGTATCCTCGGCTGGATCAAGTTGCTCTTCAAAATATAAACGTTCATCGGAGTCCCGCTCTTCTTCTGAGGAAAATGTTAACTCTTCCTTAATATCCAGAAGTGTCATCGGCTGTGTATCATTACAAACACGCAGTAAATTTAATGAAATGTTTATATCAAACCTCTGAACACAGTCGGGGGCGTGTACATTTGCGTTGATCGTCTCAGCACATTAGTGTATGAATGGCGCACTCTGCTGGTGGGTGGGATCACATTACAGATAATTAGATGAACCGGTAAAAACTGAACATCACTTGGTTTCAAACAGATTGCATTGCAGGAGAATATTTGTTTTAAATTTGAATTGGTTTATTAAAAAGTAGACATTTAAAGCTTTCTTTAGACATATGTTTCATGTTTGTGTGATAAGTATTCGCGGAGTTTCAGGTCATTTTTGTGATGTGTTTCTGAAATATGCTCATGAACACAGAGACTGCTGAAAGCCCACCCATTTTATTTTCTTTATTTATAAAAGCACAATGTTTCATTGTTATTATGAGTATACACAAATGAAAGTAGACCCTTTATAGTCTCTAATGATATCTTACACTTATCTGTATACCCAAAAATGACAGAGTATTTTAAGTTGTTTCTGCTGTAATGACGAAAATATCCAGCAGGACGCGTCAGCGCGTCCGTCGACCCCAGAGGGTTAAAAGCATAAAAATTGAAGCCTAAGCGATAATTCTTGCAATGGACTTGTAGTAGCTTTACATAATTTATTCATTAATTCAATTTTGGCATCTCATCCAATCTTGATCTAGCCTATGCCTTATACTGTAGGTACCACAACTGACTCTCATAGATTGTTATGCCGCATTGCTTTCCCCCACCACCACTTCACCACCACCAGTTTTTGTCTCATCCTGCTATAAGTGGTAAGCTCCTTTTCCATGCCGTCATCACCATCCGGCAGGATCTGATGGTTGGAGCGAGAATCCTGATGCTAAACTATAGGAATGGACTTGCACCAAGGGGAACTAATCTATCCCTAATTCATGTTATTCCATACTATCTGGTCCTCTGAGAGAAATGGACTGATGTTTCCCTGTCTACTGCATTTGACATCATAGCTCATATACTGGTAGAATAGACTCTAGTGAAGTGCTAGTAGTGCCATTCAGTTTTGTCAGGACTTCATTGTCCTGCATCTCCAGACTTAACTTAACAAAAATATTTATTTAGTCACAATGCATTACATTTTTTTCTTTATTATTTGTTTAAGGAATTCCCCCACAACTTTTTGCGAGTAGTAGTCAGCAGGGGGAAGTCAGCGCAACTTCAGCTGTACAGGTAACAGACTGACAGCTGTTCAAAGACAACTGGACAAAGCATATCAGAATGCAGGGGTCTCAAGACACATAAAAAAAACTATATTTAACTTGACACAGTGTCCCAAACATGGTATTTAGTAGGGGTGTAAATCGGAGCCTTCATGACGATTCGATACGATACCGATTTCTTAAGCCAACGATTCGATTATTTTCGATACTTTAGAATTCCCCGCGATACGATTCGATTCGATACGATTCAATACTAGATATTTTTACATGATATCTATTAAGTTTTCAAATAAATCAACAAAAAAATGAATTATTTGCCTTTTATTGAGAATACAGAAACAGTATTGCATTCACAATGTGTGTTATTTTACACTATAGCAGTTGTGCTCAATGCACTGCAAATAGAACAGCAAATATAAGTTACTGCATCTACAGTTACAATAAAGTGCAATCCTGCACGTTTCTTTTATACAAAATTGGTTACATTTTGAAAATATAATTTGCATCTTATTAAGAGGTAATGGTCACACATCCTCTGCAGTAGATGAACTGCAAATAGAACAGTTACTACACAAAATCAGTTAAAGTGCAATAATAACAAAAAGTAACAAAAGTCTAGGACATAAGCCTACAGCCCATTCACTACAAAATAACAAAAATGCATTTGCATTTTAGAAGAATGAGGTATTTAGAAGCATGGCTCGTGGCTTGAGCTATAGCAGGGGCCTTGCAAATAGAACAGTTACTCAACAAAACAGTTTAAATGCAGCAAGAATCAAAAGTACTCGCTCTGCACTCATAAGACCCTGAATAACTTCATCACGTACTTTGGTGTAGAAGTTCGGAATATAGGACTCGCTGAAATGTTGACGTGAGGGGATGTTGTACCTCGGCTCGAGAACTTCGAGCAGGTATCTAAAGCCTTCGTTCTCTACGACGCAATAGGGCCTCATGTCTTTGCACATAAAAAACGCAATGCCTTTGGTGATGTTTTTTGCTCGTTTTGAAGTGCTCGACAACTTGGAAGGAAAAAATGTTGTCAGTGATTTGGTGGGCGTGGAAGCCTGTGTTCTTTCTTTACACTCGGAGTCGCCATCAATACCATGGCGCCTTTTCAGGTGTGCGGATAGATTCGACGTATTGCCGCAGTATCTTATCTCACACTGACAGTCTTTCTCTTTACAAACGGCAACATCTTTTACTACTGCTCCATCTGTTTTACTGAAGCCAAAATACTTCCACACCCATGACTTGACGCCGACTGGTGTATGTAACATTTGACTTTCATTGCCAGCTCGCTCTGACGGTTCCATCGCTCTTTCAGAGCAGCTTAGGAGTAGGTTGTACGCATATGTCGGAGACGGAGTGGTAAACTCCGAGCGAACAGACAGGTGGCAAAATAAACACATTAATCGATACACTTGCGGACGTATCGATGCATTGAATCGTCGGCTGTATAATCGATGCATCGATACAAATCGATTAATATTTACACCCCTAGTATTTAGAGCTAAAAGAGCTGAAAACCAGTGAAACGTAACAAACAAATTTGACGAATATGTACAGATACAAAGAAAGAACATGTCCTGTGAGTACAGTCCTGCCTACCTTGGACAGATTGATGAACTCAGTTGCGAAATGGATTGTTGTGGACTGTAGGCCAGTGGTAGGCATATGTGGCCAATGATAAGGAAATAAAGTAAACAATATACAGAATTGACTTCTAAAGTCTCTTTTTGTATTATCCATCAATGCTTTTATTGTCTACCACAATACTGTACTGTCTTTGAATAATCTGATAATATTATATGTACATTTATAATTGTTTAGATTATTATATGTTAAATTATCTTTATTTGGGGACCTATTTTGGGATTTTTTTTGATAACTACAAATAATCATGATATTTCATTTAATTAATCAGCAAATTAATTTGATTGAATTGATTAACAGCCCAACTCTTTTGCAACTAGTTAGGTTTTGTTGGGTACAAGTACAAAAAGGAGCTCTTGGTTTACTGGAGGTACATACAATAATATTCTAAACAGAGATGCACATGTTTTTACTTGAACTACAGGTTTGGGTCAGCTTACATAAAGCAGGGACCTTTATCATTGTGTCAAGAAGAAAGAAAGGTGCAATACCAGTGAAGAAGAGATGCAGAAATCAAAATGCCATACTTGAAAACAAGAAGGGACAACACTTTTTAACACTTGGTTTTGTTAAAAACAAGATGTTTTGGCTACATACAGGACTTTTATCCTTAGAAAACTTTATCTTTGTTACAAATTGTAAGTGCAATTATAAAAGTCCCTTAAATAACAGTGGATAACTTGACCTAAAACAATAGAAATCTGAAGCCGACAGCATAGAGCAACTGTGCTTTCTTGTAGTTACGACTTTAATGGGTTTGCGAGAAGTGTTTTGCAGTAGCTGTCATGTTGGCCTGCACATTGAAACTTCATGAGGCAGAAGAGAGCCAATCCAGTTCATGACATGTTTTAGGGTTACAGCACTTTAACATCCCACAATTCCCACGTTTTCTCACACTCCTGAGACTTCACTAAGGGCAAGTGATATGCAAATGCTAAACCAGAGTATCTAGGACAATGAACGACACTCTCTGATAGAAAGTTCCATTAATGCACTATGAGCCACTGTATAGCATTTATCAGAAGTGTTTATGTCTGTGTTTGAACACACTTGACTTGATCCATTTACAACAGTCCAATGTCTGGGGTCTCGGCCCTGTACAATATCTGTTCAAAAAATCCCAAACTCTTCCAAGATTCTTCATTAAGTTTTTATGGCAAAATGTATTATAAATTATGAGTGCCTCTCCAGCTGACTTTTCTCAGAGAAAATGCGTCAATACTCAACTTCATATCATAGCACAAAAAGAGAAAAGTTTCGGTTCACCGTTGGTCATGGACCTCAAAATCTTTCAACTGATTTTTGAAAAATGTTTGAAGATTGATCTGACAAATGTATGCACCACAGACATTTTTTGGAGAGACAAACTGTGGAACTAAGGAATTTCTCCTCATCTAAACTCTTGAGAGTTCCCTAAAAAGTTACTCAAATTCAGTCTCTCAAGCACAAAAAAGAACAGGATCTCTTGCATAGTAAATGGAGCTAAAAATATCAATTAATCAATTAATTTTTGAGAGTTTTTGGTGGAATTATACTTAAAAGGAACATACAGTCTGCCTCAAAGTCTGCATTATTCAGATCTGCGTCCCACTTGTGCTCTTTAGAAATGAAAATACCATGTAAAAAAGGGAAGTAATGTGTGTGCTGGCATAAACTGTGATGAATCCAGCCAACTGTGAAAACTATTATGCCTTGTCTTTATGAAGACTTATGCTCTAGCATAGTGTACCACTACATTACCATGTATCCAATCTTTGCTAATAATTGCACTAATGTATCTTGTCTCATTTTTTCTCACACTTAAGTGCTGTTGTATTCACTCTCAGAGAACAAGATAAGAGACAAAGAAAACTGAATCGTGCCTGTCTCTGGAGAACCCAAGTCCTCTGTTCTAGCAGTTCAAACTATAATATTCCCAATTGTAGTAGTACTAAGTGTCCAGACAGAAAGATCATGGCTTTGACTCTGCTTAATTTAGTTAATTATTAGCTTTGGGGTTCCATTTCGGCAGTCACTCAAAGCTCCCTTTCAACCCCCCATTCCCCTATCCTGGCCTTTTTAAAGGGAAGGAGGCCTTAAACAAGCAATCAGATGGATAGTAATAGTAGAGTTTCTAATACTCAAAGGGTTTCTCATCTTTCAGCCCTGATCTTCAGAGGAGTTCTGGATGACATCCTGCAGGATCATAAGAGAAATCTTGCAGGAGAGAGACACACATGAGGAAAAAAAGGCAGCAAAGGAAGAGGTAAGAAATAAAAAGATACATCAAGCGATATGGACAAGCACTATGTGTGATCTCATTCTTATATGTGGGCTAATACATTCTGACCTACAAAGGAAAAATGCAGCAACTACACCAACACTGAACCTGGAAAAATGGCTTCAAAATTAGTTACTTGGTTTTAGGGTGGAATCTTTAGTTACTTTCATTCTCTCTGTTCTCTTTATCTATGCATACTGTAGCTGAATCAAACCAGTCTTTCACTAGACAGATCATTGTCAAAATGAACCATTTTTGGTCACAATTAAAGGCCGAAGTTTTAATTTTCTCATCATTTAGAGACCCTCATGCCATCCCAGATGTGAATGACTTTCTTTCTTATGCAGAACACAAACAAAGATTTTTAGAAGAATATCTCTGTTAGCTCTGTTGGTCCTTTCAATGCAAGTGAATGGTGGCCAGAAATCTGAAGGTCCTAAAAGCAACATAAAGGTAATTCATAAGACTCCAGTGGTTAAATACATATTTTTAAAGTGATATAATAGGTGTGGGTAAGAAACAGATCAATATTTAAGTCCATTTTTGACTATAAATCTCAACTTTCACTTCCAAAAATCTTCATTTGTGTTCAGCAGAAGAAAGTCATACACATCTGGGATGGCATGAGGGTGAATAAATTATGAGATCATTTTTATTTTTGGGTGAATTATCCCTTTAATTAAATTTTTACTAAATGTGTAGTTACAGATTTGTGCCTGTCCACAGCAACATTGCGTGTCATGTGTGATACGTTTTTGTTTTTGGTTTAAAGCTCTCATGAAATGACTTGACGAATACAATTTTCTTTACTTTGCTGATGTATTTACTAATAATGGAGGTTGGGGCAGGACATACTGTAGGCTATCTAATATGTTGTGCCTTTGTAAATAGCCAAAATAGTTTAATATTAGTTACTTGCTATTGTTATTTGGTGGCAGGTGGTATCAGAGGCATTTTCATTCTAGAGAGCATTTTATTGGACAAACATTTGTATATGCTCCTGCAAAAATATTTAAATAATCAATATCATTGGTCCGTTTAGCAAGAGGGGAAAGACAGCTCATTTTAAATTCATATGATCTAATAAAAGTTTGTTTTGTCAACTTTTTGGAGTACACTAGCATATACTGTAGATGGTCTCAAAGCTAACAGACGTAAGCGAAAAGCCATGTCTTTAATCTTCACATACAATGCTCTCTCTCTCTCTCTCTCTCTCTCTCTCTCTCTCTTACTTTCTTTAACCTCATCACACCATTCACTTCATTCCCCTTTTAGTCCCTCTCTTTAATAACAGGAGTGCAGTGCTCTTGGTCAGATGCCGTAGCTGTGTGTGACATTCTCAGTGACTGGGCATGCCTGGCTGACTGCAGACCCATTTACAGGCTGACTAGCCTGCATTCAACCTCCCTCTAGCCATTAATGCAGTTTGCAAACACTGTGCATATATGTGTGTGCCAGTGACCGCACAATGTGACAGCTATATATGCTTTTATTTTCATGCATAAGAAATGCTTCTGGCTTCAAGGAGACTGTTAAAAGGTCTTTTGTTATGGTGAGGGTCGTGAGATTAAGCTTTCACATGTATAGTGTTTGAATGAGGGAATATCAACAGATGGTGCAATATAAAAAAAAAAAAAAAAGGGAGAAAGAGAATGGTTCTTTGATCACTACTGTGTTCATTTTACTCTACGAATATTTACAATTCTACAAGCACTGGGTAGACATCATTAGTTTATGTTATTACAGTGTTGATTAAATAAATATTTCAATACAATTTAAGCTCAATCAACAGTATTTGTGGCATAATGTTGATTACCACAACAACAACAACAAGATACGACTCTTCCTTACTTTTCTTTAAAATAAATAAATAAATCTTTGGGTTACAGTGAGGCATTCACAATGGAAGTGAATGAGGGCCATTTTTGGAGGGTTTAAAAGCAGCAATGTTAATTTTATAATATTTTAAGAGCACTTACATTAATTATTCTTTTAAAACTCATGTATTATTTGAGCTGTAAAGTTCTCATGGCAATGAATTTGTAGAATTGGCTATAACTTTACTCAGAAAAGGTTAGTAAGTGCTTTTTCCACACCAAAATCATGTTAACACAAATTTTGTTTATGTTTTGTTGCTATACTTTTGAAAAATTGAGTATTTTCCATTGTAAGTGCCTGACTGTAAACCAGATTTGTGTTTAATCTCTCCAATTTGGAATGCCCAATTCCCTCTACTTAGTAAGTCCTTGTAGTGGTGCGGTTACTCACATCAATCCGAGTGGCGGAGGACAAGTCTCAGTTGCCTCCGCTTCTGAGACTGTCAATCTGCGCATCTTATCACATGGCTCATTGTGCATGACACCACAGAGACTCCCACCATGGGAATATGTGAATATAGCAAAATACAGACCCCATCACATTTTTAGGGGTTAATCTCACTTCTGCAAAACAACAAATAACCTACACCTGCTTCTCAAAAATAAAGGTCTGCCCATGTTCTCATGTAAATGACACAGAGCAAAGGCTAATGTAGGCAAAAGACAGCACGACCACATCCCTTTTTAAACATGCTGTCACTGCAATATTGTGCATGCAACACAAATGCTTGCAGAGTATGCGTTTGGAGTCTTGCATTTTTCAAATTTAAATGCATATTTTTCTTTATATTTCTAATAATCTTATCAGCATAAATATTTGAGAGAAAAAATCATTTAGATTTTCTCAGTATTTGGTATGTTCCCCTTTTCTTTAATGGTAGCATGCACCCTAGGTTGCATGGAATCCATAAGTTAATGCAAAACCTAATGATCCATGGTATCCCAAATTTATTTGAGGATGTTTCAGCAAAGGAAACAAGGAAACTGATCTTTTGCAAAAAAAAGTTTACATGGTCATCAATGTCATTAATTTGCTTATTTGAATATTGAACTTCAGATGCAGAATCTGAAACATTTCTTATTCAATTTATGTCTCTACAATTTCAATGTGGACTTTTGAACCCCACTGTATATTTTTAAGGAAAAAAAAAAGAAATTAAACTATCATCACAATGTAAATATTTTATAACGTATGCATGATTGTGCTCATCCACGAGGAGAGCATGAAAATATCATATACTGTACAGACACACTAATAAAGCATCTTTATGCTGTTGAGTTAAAGGAAAAGATCACCTTAAAATGAAAATTCTGTCATCATTTACTCACCCGCATGCCATCCCAGATTTGTCTTTCTTCTGCTGTTCACAAACAAAGATTTTTTGAAGAACGTTTCAGCTCTGTTGGTCCACACAATGGAAGTGAATTGGTACCAACATTTTGAAGCTCCAAAAGCACATAAAGGCAGAATAAATGTAATCAATAAGACTCCAGGTGAGAAACAGATCAATATTTAAGTACTATTTTACTATCAATCTCCACTTTAACTTTCACTTTCTTCTTTTTTTGTTTTTGCCCATTCGCATCTTCGTGCATATCGCCACCTACTGGGCAGGCAGTAGAAAAGGACTTCTAGGGCTGTTGCAGTGGTAATTTATTACCTTCGTGGTGGTAAAGGATCAATCACCGCCAGTGAACGGTGATGCACTGTGGTTGGAGGGCAGGAAAGGTGCACAAATTACATTTAGTGTGGATCAAACTTTAAAAATTGTGTCACTAAACATAAAATAAAAATGAAACCCTATGTCACAAAATACTCATAATAACATTATTTATTTATTTATTTTTTATTTTTTTGAATAGGTTAAACATTTCTGTCTGTTATTGCACCATACAGCCTATCAAGAAGTCTCTAAAAAATATATATATATTAGTCCCTAGAATAAAGAATCCACAAAAACCACTACTAAGTATCTAATACTTTATTATACTAATTAAATTATTTCAGGACTTTATTTCAAGTTTTCGCAAGGTCTTTTATGTAAGTTTATATATTTACGTCACATGCACAACTGCCGGTGGCACTCTGGGCAGTTGTCACAGTGACGCTAGCAGCCCAATCTGTTTCTCACACACACACACACACACACACACACACACACACACACACACACACACACACACACACACACACACACACACACACACACACCATATCACTTATAAAGATATAGATTTACCCACTGGAGTTGTATGGATTACTTTTAAAACACCATTATGTGCTTTTTGGAGCTTAAAAATTTTGGTACCTATTCACTTGCACTGTGAGGATATACAGAGCTGAGATATTCTTCTAACAATCTTTGTTTGTGATCAGCAGAAGAAAGTAAGTCATACACATCTTGGATGTCATGAGGGTTAGTAAATTAGTCATTTTTGGGTGAACAGTTCCTTTAAAGGTGGTCGATACCTGCTCAAACTTCTGAGTAAAATGCAACTGAGCATAAAAACCAGACTAAATTATGGCTGTTCTGACCCATCTCAGCCCCTAGTATCAAAGGCAGTTCTGATGCTGCTTTGGTTCTGTATAAATGAAATGCAGAATTAAAAAAAACAAACACTTAGTTGCTGTCATGATAGAGCATATATTTCATGATTTAGTTTACATTTCAATTTTATTTAGTTATATTTAAAAGTATAATTTCCTATTTTCATATACTTCATATTCTAAATTCATCCTTTTATATTTTAACCATTAATCTCATCGCATTAAACAGTCTAAATACCACTTCAGATGCAGCTTCAGTGCCACTTTTTCAGTGTAAAGATGCATTATATAACCTCATGCTTAAACTATATAACCTCAAACTCAGTCTTATTTTGAAGTCTAGATTCTAGATTTCGAGAAACTCATGTAAGCTCTATGTGATGTGTACTAGACACATACCAAAATACTCCTGAGAGGGGGGGTTGTCCATGTCATACAACATCTTCTTAGTCAGGCGGTCCAGCTCCTCCTCAGGACGGCCCTAAAACACATCAAAGATACCCAACACAGTTACACATAATGTACACTCTCTCAAAGACCCTCTAATTAGCTTGCATGCACATTTTACAAGAGTACAAATATCACAAACATCATACAAAAAAAATCACGTTGATGTTTATGAAAACAAGATAATGATAACGAGAGGCTAATTAAATGTACAGTGTGACATGATGCAACAGATTTCTATAGAAGTACTCAAGGATCTCTTAATTAGAAGGATCGTCAGCCTAAGAAGATTATCAGTGTAACAAATAACTCAGACTGTTGCTGAGGTTTCAGAAGTCAAATTGACATCTGTGACAACCGTGTCCTCTCTCAAGGCAGTCACAAGCAGAGCAGCCAATCTGTAGGAACGTAATCAGCTGTATTAACATACAGTTTCACAGCTCATTTTTAATTAACAGAATTTCAAAGATTGTTTCTGTACAATAATAGGCAAACGTGTCTGAGCTGAGGTGTTGAGTGTTGTGTTTGTAGGTCTTGCAATGTGGTGGACTGCAATATAGTTGAGAACTCCTCTGAGTTTGACTGAATAAATGCTTACATTTGATATTTACAGCACTATTATACAGTACTGTGAGTCAAGTCTCAACTCATGTCAAGCAATGCCATACTGCAACTGTATTCAGAGTGAAGAACTGGAAATCATTGACTGAAAGTAATGCTCCAGGTTCAATACAAGATGAGCTCAATCGAAAACATTTGTGGCTTAATGTTGATTACAACAAAACTTTATTTGGAAAATATCGAGGTTCCAGTGAGGCACTTACAAAAGAAGTGAATGGGGGCAATTTTTTTTACATTAAAATACTCACTTTTTCAAAAGTATAACCACGAGACATAAAGGATGTGGAAACTTTGTTTCCATGACAATGTAATATCAACAAACCCTAAAACCCTCAGTTGAAAGTAAAAATAATTATTTAATTACTTTACAGCTTAAATAATTCACGCTTTAACAGAAGAATTAATGCAAGTGCTTTAAAAAAAAGTATAAGCTTCACATTTCTGTGTTCAAACCCTCCAAAAATTGTCCCCATTCACTTCCATTGTAAGTGCTGTACATGTTACGACTGCAGTCATAAGCACCATCATGGTTTCAAGCTTGATTACACTGCTAAAGCTTGACACATGCACTAGATAGCGCTCTAGGAAATATAATCGAGCTTGAAATCATGATCGCCAAGGAGACTGCTGTCAAGATGTACAGTGAAAAAGGAGTTATATTTTGGTCTTTCCTCACCCCAAACCAACTGGGTCACTTCAGAAAACATTGTTTACACCACTGGAGTCATTTGGATTACTTATGCTGACTTTATCTGCTTTTTGGAGCTTTTGGAGTTCTGGTCACCATTCACTTGCATTGTATGGACCTATAGATATTTTTCTACAATTTTTATTTGAGAAAAAGCAGAAGAAAGAAAGGTATACACATCTGGGATGGCATGAGGGTAAGTAAATGATGAGAGAATTTTATTTTTTGGGTGAACTGTCTCTTTAACCCTCTGGGGTCACGCCGGCGCGTCTGGATTTTTTCATCATTACAGCAGAAACATCATTAGAGACTATAAAGGGTGTACTTTTATTTGTGTACACTCACAATAACAACAAAATCTTGTGCTTTTGTAAAATAAAGAAAATAAAAAGGACGAGCTGTGAGCAGTCTTTGAGTTTGCGAGCATATATCTGAAACAAGTCACAAAAATGAACTGAAACTCTGCGAATACTTATCACACAAACATGAAACATATGTCTAAAGAAAGCTTTAAATGTCTACTTTTAAATAAAACAATTCAAATTTAACACAATTATTCTCCTGCAATGTAATCTGTATGAAACAAAGCAATGTACAGTTTCTCCTGGCTCAGCAAATTATACCTAATGTGATCCCACCCACCAGCAGAGAATGCTATTCATACGCTAATGTGCTGAGACGATCAATACAAATGGTAAATGCCCCCAACTGTGCCGTAAAAACAAAGTTCATTCACCTTTCTGCGCGTTTGAAAGGCAGCATGATACACAAGTGAGAAAACTCCTGGATAGTGACGAAGAGTTAACATTTTCCTCAGAAGAAGAGCGGGACTCCGATGAACATTTGTATTTTGAAGAGAGACTTGATCCAGCCGAGGATACAATTTCAGATGAGTAAATCATTTAGTTTTCATTAGTTGACATGCTATTTTATATAAACATGTACATATTTTACTAGTGGGACTGTTTCCAGACTTGGCAGCCAGGATTCAGAGTATTGACATTTGAAATATGTCATAATAAGCAAGTTTTAGTTACATTTAAATGCTGTTTCGGCTAAAGCAGGTATTTAAATTGTATGCTGTATGATATAAATATGATATGTAATATGATATAAAAAATAATATGAATGTTTAGATTATATTTTATCTAGTGTTTATGCAGCCTCATTATCATCAACGAAGATTGTGCTTGCAAATATGTGTTCAGGTGTAAATGAGTAAATGCACTTTAAATATGCTCATATTAGAAAATTACCATCTTATAATGATTTCTGAAGGATCAGGCTGAAGGATGACTGCAGTAATGATGCTGAAAATTCAGCTTTAATCACAAATTGCATTTTACAATATATTCAAATAGAAAACTGTTTACAATATCACTGTTTTTATTGTATTTTGGATCAAATGAATGCACAGTCTTGGTGAGCAGAAGATACTTCTTTTAACAGTAGTGTAGGTCTAAAATTAAGTCTTTATGTAAAGAAAATGTATAGTCAGATATCTTCTTTTAACTTAAAACTTGATTTTGATGATTAAGTCTCCTCACATTCATTCTCTTTCTGTTACATTCCTCAGTGATAGGCCCAGCGGAGGGGTCTTTTTCAATATTCATGATAGTTCACGCCTCCTTGCATATGACCTTTCTAACACTAAAAGTGTCTTACAAAAGTTAAATTACTATATTGTTTTGTATGAATGAGTGATCAGGATGGTTTTCACATCATTTTGTAGAAAAACTCTAGGCTACAAGATCCAGTTCTCAAAAGGCTTGTGGACAAATGTTTAGTATTGATGAAAAAATATTCAGTGTGAGAAAAAATTATAATAATAATAACGAATGGTTGTTTTGATTAAAAGTCCTTTTCAAAAAAGAAAAAAGGTAAAAAAAATGTTTGGGGTAAAAGGTATAGTGAATTTGTCAACTTAAGCGAATATTTTTGAGACAGCAAGATGCTTTTTTGAGAAACAAATTAAGATGTTTATTCAAAATCACCGCTTCTGAAAAGGGTTAACCATTTTCTGTTCATTTCATTCACATTTGGCATTTCATAACATTTCAAGAATTCTATAAACAAATGAATCTCCATTGTGATTGGATCAGTCATTATGAGTCAACTCTGAACATTTTTCATAACAAATCTATTCGCCTCACTTAAGAAAAACAATGTGTTTTATGGGGGCCTTTACCCCAATTACTATCCTTACACTTAATGGACATTTATTAAAAAACTTTCAATTTAATCACCTTGAATAAAACTGAAAATGACAAATAAGTATGTTGTCTCAAAATAAATGTGATAATGTCAGGGATTGTCTTAAGCTACATATATTTGCAATGTTTTAAAAATTATTACATATTACATCAAATTTCTTTATAATCAAACATTAGACATTACATGAAACAACCAAGTGGATCAGGAATATTTAACAGTGTAAAGTGACCTACAGGTGTTAAGGAAAGTGCTGTTGTAGTTTTTGTTGCCATTTAGTGGTTTGGGAGAAAATCTATTCAAAAGTGCCTTTTAACCCAGGGGGCCTTTAGCCCCATTGTACCCTATTATCATACCATTCATGAATATAGTTACACAGTTATTATTGATTTGATTTATGAGTGAGTGATATGAAAACAGCAAGTGTCTTAACCTAATGGGAGGTTTGATCAGTCCATAACCAGTAAAGATCATACAATGACCATTTACCTGTGCACATTTGGTTAAATAGGAAACCACACCAACAAACACATCTACAAAACTGTTCAATTAAATAAAGCAATGCACACTCAGGCACTGGTGGTAAGGGAATTGGTCAATTATGGAGCCAGAGGTCTGGGTGCTTCTGGTGTTGGTGGTAGCACAGGATCTCACAATACGAGTAGTGCTTAGATTAAAACACCATTTACAAAAACAAATCATAATCCTAGGTTTCCTTTTCTTCTGACCAACAGACCAAAAAAAAAAAAAAAAAAACTTGTACTTCAGTTTATTACCAGTTTTTATTAACACTTAATTTGTTAACTCATTTTCTCTATGCTGAGTTGGTTCTCACAAACTTTTGCATGTATCTGCGTACTGTCAGGTCTGTGAGACATTCTGTCAGTATCATACAAAGCTGGTGACAGCATCTTACACAGAGAGTGGGATACAAACTTCAAGTGGTGAAAGCCCACACAAAAACTTAAGACAACTAATTATTATGGTGGGGGTTAATTACTCCTATATGTGCACAGTAATATATTGGATGAATTCAAATAATTCTGGACTGCTCAGTGAATTTTTTGCAGATCTTTCTGTTAACCTATGGCTTTGTACTGTATGCGCACACAGGTGGGCCTGGATACCTTCACAGAAATGTAATTGAGAACTGTTTTGCATGTGGATTCTGATATATTGTGATTCCCTGTGTACCTCTGTGGGGTACATGTGAAAATTTGACATGTAATTTGACAGTCTGTGTGGGCAGAGTGAATTGAGAAAAACAACTAATTAAAAAAGCTGTATGTAATTATTTCTACTTATGTACGACTTAAATAATAAACTCTTCTTCATACATGTTAACAAACAGGACATTGATAATCAAATGTATTTAAAATTAAAGGAAGGAAAATATTTTTTAGGAAGCAAGAATATTTCTTATTAATAATGTTTATAAAATAATAAATTAATGAGGGCTTATGGAAAAAAGTAATAAAAGAAAGTAACAAAAAATGTCACAGGTTTTTTTACTGTAAATTTGGGGCAAAACTACCCTCTTTGTGAATGCCTCTGTGTATTTGATAATTCTATTCTATTGCAGGCCTATCTACTTATGGGTTTAGTGCCTCTTCAGATATCGTATTAAACTGTAGATGTCAAATATCTGTATTCGCTGTCTAAGAGGTGATTGTTATTGAATATGTATCTAAAATGTGTTATTTGATGAAAAACAAAAATACGATTAAGTCACCTCTAACATTAAGAAAACAGTCCCAACAACTCCACACAAAAATTTAAAGTAATTACATTAAAGTGTACCATGGTGGTATTTAAAATGTTTTCTAGTGCATTTATTGTCTTGTGATATCTTGTGCATTTTTACAGCTACTTTTGTGTTTTATGTTTATTTTATAATTAATTAATAGAATATAATTAAATTCAGATTAATTTATTTCAATGCATTTATTTAACTGAAGTAGGCCTATTTGACATCTATACAGTAAATGGAAAAAATGTTTTGTTATATATGGTTAGAAAAAATATCTTCATCAAGACAAAAGAACTGCTTTTGAAAAAGAATGTCCAGTGGTCAAATATCGCATGAAAAGTAAATTTTAAGTTATTAAAATTAATAAACATATTTATGTTTTCTTTTTTCATACAGTTGAAACCCACAGGAGACGCTGTCAGCTATTTTGTGACCTTTTTAAGTGTGACTTAAGAAATGTGTGTAATCAACTGAAGAACCATATTTTGCCTATTAAAAATATGACGGATTTTGAGAGCATCTTGGAAAGAAAATTAAAAAGTAAATAGAATCAGCTTCACTTTAACAGCTTTTTCTTTCAAAAGAGCTTCATGACTTTTTCAATATCAAAGCGAGATGGAGGGACAGATTGAGAGTGATAAGTGATAGAACAGGGTGAATAGACTTCTTGTAAACAAAATTCTGCTAAACAAAGCCCTGCACTACCATGGCTCTGGGATGAAATAATGCAGACAAATGTCAATGAATAAAAAGAACATCTATCTTTCTCTCTCTCTCTCTCTCTCTCTCTCTCTCTCACACACACACACACACACACACACACACACACTCAAATCGTCTTTCAAGAACATGGTTAAGGATTGCATTCCTGTGTACATGAGGTCAATTTTCCCTCCAATAATGTTATCTATTACATAAGGGAGTTAGTCAATAAATGTTTCCTTTGGCAACCTGCTAATCCCTCCATTAATAAGAGAAGACTACTAATACTTTTTAATTAAGTGGTAAGAACATATCATCATCATCATCGGTGTCCTCCAACTGGGTCATAATGGTATTAGAGGTAAGCAAAGAGGCCAATCCTGGAAAGCACACATTTTGGAGCAGTGAGGGCAGGTGTAAAATATAGTGGTTTGCACTCCAGTTTGATCCTTTTTGGCAGTTCTCTTATTTCTGAGTCAGTGCTTGTTTTCAACGGTATGAAGGAGGTTATTTTTTACCATTTTTTACATATGAACAAACATTGGGAAGAGCATCCGTACAGAAACGTTTTTCTTTCACTTAAAACTGTAACACTCATACAAAATCCGATCTTATGGGTTTGACATACTCAGTCCACTTAGTCCAGATTTTGTAAAACATGCCTCTTTGATTCCTGAGAGTGAAAGATAGCTTTTCCATCCTGTAGATTTCATGGATTATGTTGACCCACTCTTCGATGGTCGGAAGGTCCGGTTTTAA
The DNA here is from genome assembly GCA_032164185.1 of Moxostoma hubbsi. NCBI lineage: Eukaryota > Metazoa > Chordata > Actinopteri > Cypriniformes > Catostomidae > Moxostoma > Moxostoma hubbsi. Next base: position 26,043,146 of record JAVLUX010000010.1, read on the forward strand.
CCATTTCCTGGTTATGGCTTTTTTACTCGCTGCCAGTAGTATCCAAAGCAACCTCTTGTCCTTATTTCTCCAGTTATTAACATCAGCGCTGCCTAAATACACATTTTCAAAATTGCAAGGTAATTTACTACCAAATACATGATTAATATGTTCACATATTTGTGACCAGTAAGGGCTTAATTTTGGGCAGTCCCAGAAAATATGGAAATGGCCGGCTCCCGAGGAACCACAGAGCCTCCAGCATGAGTCACCACTACCCTGGTGTCTCTTTTGAATAGGTGTGATAAAAAACCTGATTATATTCTTCCAACCAAACTCACGCCAGGTGTTCGAACTAGTAGTGATCCATTGTACTCTCCATATATTCACCCAGCTCTCATTTGAAATTTGTATCTTACTTTCCATTTCCCATCTCCTCTTAATGTACTCTGTGCTGGGTTTTTTCCCATGCTGAATGGCTCTATACAACTTAGATACCAACCCACTTAGGGAAAAGGATGTTATTAATGATAAGAAAGTCTGTAGGAACCCCCAGTTGTCTTTTTCCCACGATATTTTTATGTTTTGTTCAAAATAATGCCTAACCTGTAAGTATCTATAGAAATCGTCCTGACCTAAACCATATTTGTTCTGTAAGAATTCAAAACTCATAAATGCTCCCTTGTGCATAAACGAGTAATGGGTTGTAATTCCCCTTGAGACCCAGCCCTTAAATCTTCCGTCCAGGGCATTTGGTCTGAAGTCAGAATCATATGCACACCACCTTAAAATTCTAGACACTTTTTTTAAGTTGCATATTTGCAATATTCTATTCCAGGAGTTCAAGAGAGATTCATACCTAACATCCTCAGTTATATTATTATTCATTTGAAGTTTTTTGTCATTTAAAAGGGCAATAATAGGTATATCTTTCATAATAGACACTTCAACATCCTTCCAACCTGCCGAATAAATGGGTGAGCATAAACAGACTAAAGGTCTTATTTGGGCAGCGTAGTAATATTCCCTGAGGCAGGGAAGGCCTAGCCCTCCTTTCTCCTTCATCAACTGCATTGTTTGATATTTTATCCTACCCCTTTTATTTTGCCAAATATATTTTGCCACTATGTTCTCCCATTCATCAAAATGATTTTGAGTTATCCAAATAGGGAGACATTGAAAGAGGTACAAGAAACGAGGGAGGATATTTATTCTAATTGAATCTACTCGAGAGTGTAAACTCAAAAATGGGACATTACTCCACCTTTGTAAATCTGATTTAATTTTGGAGATTAGAGGCCCATAGTTGGCATCAAACAATCTAGCCGGATCTACTGTCAGAACTGCTCCCAAGTATTTAATGTTATTTGATTCCCATTTCCATTGATATGCCTTTTTGATCTTTGTGGGCGGATTGTAATTCAGCCTTAAAACCTGAGTTTTCGTAACATTGATTTTATAGCCTGAGAAAGAGCCATATTCTTCCAATGTTTTCATTAATTTAGGAAGTGACTGAGTGGGATCTGTCAAGAATATTAGTATATCGTCAGCGAATAGAGCTAATTTTTGTTCTCCTGATTTTAAAGAAACCCCTTGAATTTCTGTGTTCTGTCTAATCCACTGAGCTAAGGGCTCAATAAATAAAGAGAAAAGTAGAGCCGATGCACCACAGCCCTGGCGGGTTCCTCTTTCTAATTTAATAGATTTGGATAAATCCCCATTTATTTTTATTCGGGCAGTAGGTTTGTTGTACAGTGCAGAAAAAGTCTCAATCAAATCGGAATGAAAACCAAATGCACCCATTACTTTATATAAAAATGTCCATCGTACTGAATCGAACGCTTTTTCGGCATCCAAACTTATTATAATAGTTTCTAATTTGCACTGCCTGGCATGATTCATTATCAGAAGCGCTTTCCTAATATTGTCATGCGTCTGCCTCTGTCTGATAAAGCCTGTCTGGTCTTTGTGTATGAGGTCAGGTAACACTACCTCGAGACGTTTACATAATATAGAAGTAAATATTTTGTAGTCGATATTTAGTACACTAACGGGGTGATAATTTCCACATTCAAGTTTGTCTTTATTTTCTTTGGGGATGACTGAAACAATAGCTTCTCTCCATGAAGGAGGAATAATCTTCGTTTCGAGCACCCCGTTAAATGCTTTCATTAATGTCGGTGCCAAATGGTCTTGCATGAGTTTATACCATTCGGAATTGAATCCATCTGCACCGGGGGCTTTTCCATTTTTTAATCTCTTAATTGCGGATATAATTTCCTTCTTCGTAATTTTTGAGATTAGTTTCTTGTTCTGATCATTTGTGACTTTAGGTAGATTTAGTGAAGATAAAAATAAATCAATTTCAGTAGCACTTTTTAATTGTGGTTGAGAATATAGTGTCCGATAATACTCCTCAAAACATTGTTGTATTTTTTCTAGGTTAGTTTCAATTTTATTTGTTTCAGGATGTTTAATTTTAAAGATTGCTCTCTCCGCCTGTTGTTTCCTTAATCTATATGACAAAAGTTTAAGCGCTTTCCCTCCAGTATCATAATATTGTTGTTTTGTAAAAATAAGTTTTTTCTGAATGTCCTGTGTGTTTATTTCATTTATCTCTTCCTTTATTTCGAACATTTTTGCTTTTACGGAGTCCTGTGGGTAAGATGAATGCTCTTTCTGTAATTCTTTAAGTTTAGTCTCGAGGTCTAGTAATTTTTGTTTTTTCATTTTCTTTACATTAGAAGAAATTGCAATAATTTTCCCACGAAGCACTGCTTTCAAAGCATCCCATAATATACCTGGTGAGACTGCATCATTGTCATTATATTCCAGATAGGATTCAATTTCAAATTTCAATTTATTCCTGATTTCCTTGTCATTCAGAATATTCTTATTTAACCTCCATAGGGTAGATTTTATTTTACCATTAAGGCTAAGTGACACATATACCGGATTGTGATCTGAGAGTGCACTTATTCCTATGTCACAATTTATCACTCGAAACATATCGTTTTTGAACATCAGAGTTAAGTCTATTCTGGAATAAACATTATGTGCCCCAGAATAGTGAGTATAATCCCGCCCTGTCGGATTAATTTCCCTCCATACGTCTACTATTCCCACTTCTTTCATGAAATTATTTACTTTCTTATATAATTTCTTTGTATCGGGTTTGCCATTTGAACTGTCCTTTTTCGGATTTAGTCGAATGTTAAAATCTCCCCCACATATTAACATTCCCTGACTTTTTGTTGTCATTATTTCAAGTACATATTTGTAGAATGCCCAGTCACTTCCTGGAGGAATATAGACATTGAACAGACTTACTAAAGTTCCCTCAATTTTGCCAATTATCATAATGTACCTCCCCTCTACATCTTTGTGTTCAGATATGAATTCGAAATTTAGTGCATTGCACAACAAAATCGCCACTCCTCTACGTCTACCTGATTTATGTGAAGAGAAATATACTTTTGTGTATCCCATTTTGTTTAACTTAGCATGTTCACTATCACTAAGGTGGGATTCTTGTATATATGCTATCTGGACCTTGTCCCTTTTCAGTTGAGTTAACATTTTTGACCTCTTCACTGGGTTAAGTATGCCATTTATATTAAGTGATACAAGTTTTATAGAACTATGAGACATGTGATTAATTCAATATTTAACCAAACAACTAGACATGGTGCTCTTCCCCTCCCTGCGCAAAACAGCAGAGTATAACGAAAAAAACATCCACCCAATATGAACATATAGAACAAGTTAAAGTATCCCAAAATAACAAAACAAAAAGGTGACTTCCTATGCGGGGGTCTTCCCTTTAGACCCTAATATCCCCCAGGGGCGCTCTAAGGCAGAACCCTTCAGCTGAGATTCAGAGAAGGGGGTCCTTATTGGTTCACAGCATCTTGAAAGCTCTACCTCCATAACCCATCTATTCTGACTTCATAGTCCACTCACCACCGTGTCTTAATACTAACTGAAATCGCTTGGAGGTTTTCCCCGTCACTTCATTTCGATTTAATCCGTTGTCGTGCCCGGGGTGTTTCTCCGGAATGTGCGAAGCTTATCCTTGTAGCTGATGTCTCGAGTGGGGTCGCGTGTAACTTTCTTGGCGCGCTGATTCACTCGGGTCCATGACAGCTGTTTTATCCGTTCGGCCAGAGATGCCGGTGGCGGTGCTGGCATTGTCGTGATCACGTAACCTCTTTTCACAAGGTCTTTGGCTGCCTCAGATGGTGAATCATATATTCTGGTTCCATCTTCGTGCATCACGCGTAGCCTAGCGGGGAATAGCGTTTGAAACTTCACATTGTTAGCTTTCAAAACCCTCCGGATTTCGACATATTCCTTCCGCTTAGCGATGATGGACGGCGGATAGTCATGATCAAGGTTTACCTGATTGTCCATCCACTTGAATCCTCTTGTCTGCCACGCTTTATGCAGTAACATTTCTTTCACCTTAAAGCTCAAAAACTTGACCACAATAGAGCGAGGCGGTGCACCTGCTGCCGGCTGAGGGCCTAGAGAGCGATGCGCCCTCTGAATTTGCAAGTCGGGCACTTCATCAGACAGTTGAAGGCCCTCGCGAAGAAGTTTGTCCACAAAAGGCAGCATGTCAACGGAGTCTTTTTCGGTCTCTTCAGCTACCCCATAAATCCTTAGATTATCGCGTCTGCTGTGGCTCTCGATTTCTGTCAGCTTCTCATCTAACCTCATGTGTAGCTTTAGCATCTCCACTGCTGCATCTTCTGAGGTTTGTATCCGTTCTTCGGCCTTTTCGATCCGGTCTTCGGCCTCTCCCAGTCTGTTGTTGAGACCCGCTATGTCACTTCTTAGTTCCTCAAATTGCTGTCTATTCTCCTGGTGGAATTGTCTCAGTTCTTGCAGAATCTCTGAGTCCGTCATTTTCTGTTGATTGCTAATAGAGCTAATTAGCTTTGACCGTCGAGGATACAATTGTAATTCACTACTCAAGATGCTTCAGAAGCAAATTAACTGAATACGGTAGTGTCTTGCCCCAATCTTTAAAATAAAATCTTACTATAACTTCGATATAAAAGGGGCTTTTGATAGAATTTCGCGGGTTATATCGGGAGCTCTCTACTGTGCAACCGTCATGGCTGATGTTCCAACCGGAAGCCATGAAGGAGGTTTTTATTGAAGTGTGTAACACCTGTTTGCACAATCGTACTCCAGGCTTCCATATTGGTTGCTGTGTGCTCCTAGGTATTTAGGCCAATAGCTGCTTTTCCATCTTTGGGCCAGAATGAGCCAGGGATATTAACTGGTCAGCCGTAGACGATTGCCTCGGACCTCGAGCCGTGAGACCAAAATTGATCTGCATTCCTACCACTGGGAGATCACAATTTTAAAAGACCCAGCCAGAAAGCAGCACTAGCACAGCTGAGGCAATGGTGTACCATCAATGTTGGCTTTGGAGGAGAGAAGGCTTCCGAGGTAAGGGAACTGATCAACATTTACAAGTCTCTTGTCATCAACATAGATGGCTGGAAACAAAGCAGAAGTGTTTAAATTGGCCGGTCTCTGGTCTTTTTTACGTTAAGGGCCAAACCAAGCTGCTTGTATGCCTCTGCAAAGCATTCAGAATGCATTGCCGGTCCACCTCAGAGAGGGACACTAGGGCGTTTTTGGCATACTGCAGTTCCACAATGGATGTGGTGATAGTTTTGCCTTTGACCCTGAATCTATGTTCAGAAGATTTGCGGTGGTGTGTTGCAGAGGTGGTGTAGTGGGCTAAAGCACATAACTGTTAATTAGAAGGCCACCACCATTGTGTCCTAGAGCAAGGGACATTGCTCTGGGGGGATTGTCCCTGTAATAAGTAAACTGTAAGTCGCTTTGGATAAAAGCGTCTGCCAAATGCATAAATGTAAATGTAGAAGATTTCCATCTGTTCTGTATATGATTTTGACTCCCTGAGGCAGATTTTCACCTATAAGGTGTCCCTACCAAGAGCACTCCTCTGGACGGCATAGCTCTTGGTATCATTGGAACACACATTCTTCTCCACCACAGCAAGGTGGCAACCCATGGAGAAGAAAGAACACATACTGTAAACTCAGACAATACAGTAGAAAAATTTAATTTGTCATAATTCTCTCACCTGTAAATCACTTTCTTTCTTCTGTGGAACACAAGATGTTAGGCAGAATGACAACCTCAGTCACCATTCACTTTCATTGTATGGAAAAATTATGCAATTCACTTTCATTGTATGGAAAAATTATGCAATGAAAGTGAATGGAGACTGAGGCTAGTCATTCTGCCTAACATCACATTTTGTGTTCCATATAGTCAAATGTGTTTGGAACAAAGGTTAAGGCTTTGGGTTACTGAACAGAAGGTTGGAAGTTCAAGCCCCAACACCGCCAAGACACCACTGTTGGGCAAGGCCCTTGACCCTATCTGCTCCAGGGGTGCCGTATCATGGCTGACCCTGCACTCTGACCCCAGCTTAGCAGAAAAAACAAATTTATTTCAATGTATATATATGCAAAAAATGTATGTATAATGTGTGACAATAGCTCAATTATTATTTGTATGTAATCAGCTATTATGTTACTTTTCAGCACTGTAAATCCATCAGAATATGATTGAATCTGAATAATGGTGGTTTGATTGTGTGAGCAGCAGAACAAGAAGGGTAATGTATAATGACTGGTGTGCCAGAGGGGGGCACAGGTGGAGGAAAGGTGGTATGAGTGAGGAGCAGACTCAGTAAAGTCTTTAAACCTCTACTCTCACGCTGGGTTATCGGCATTCTGTCAGGGACCATTAGACAGCACATTGGTGGTGTGCGTTCACCTGCTGCCCCCCACAGGGGGAGAGGGATGGGGCAATGTACAAAACAGACCCCCCCACTGACACCACCACCATCACTACTAAACTCAGTCTCTGCTTTCCCTTTTTCTCCCACCTCCCATTCCCTTTTTGCCATGACCATGGTAGAAAGTACAATAGTAATACCATGCTATTTGGGGGCTTGTGCCAAGGTAATATTTAAAGTTCCATTTTTAAGTACTTTGGTGTGCAAGCACGAAGTGAAAAATGACCGAGCTATTGTTCAGAGAAACTGGAAAAAAGATTCTTCTGTCAAAACAATGAGCAATGCAACATTTTCTGCCTTACACACCTAAAATGAAATATCTTTTCATTTAATAATTAATTCGATTTAACGAATCTCAGTCTGTGCATTACTATGAGCAACAGAATACAGTGTATCTTACCAACAATTGCATCAATTGAATGCAAAATGTCCTCTCTTAGGCATGATTTCTGAGGGCAGAACAATGCCTTCATGTCTAGTTAAACCCTTTATTAGAGGTTGAGATGAGATGGACCAGCAATTGTAAAGGTTTAACATAGTAAATCATACAGTTATCTAGTTACATATAGTAACTTCTAACATTTCCCAACAAAATGTTCTCCTTAAAAGTCTCATGTGAGGAGTATGTTATTACTCCTGACATCTCTTCTAAGCCTTACCTGCATTACGGTGAACGTAACATAGAAACTTAAAGGTGAAGTGTGCAATTTCTGCACCACTGTATCACCAAACATAATTAAAAAAAATGATGATATCCCAAACAGAGAGTTCAGCCATTGACTGGTTGAGACAGAGGTCAAAATTTGGGCCTGCTTATGATCCTCAATCAAACATTGCAATGTTGAACGCACCACAAATCCACAGTGTTTACACACTTTTCAAGGCAGGCAGCCTTCAGATGTCTGCTCATTAAACTGGTATAGGAGAAAGTATTTTAACATCGAAAAGTTGCTAATTTGATACTATGTTGGCATTATTTTGGCATCTCAAACATTTTGATCCTGTTTACAAAGAGCTTCAATGTTTGGAGCCATACAGTACTGTATCATTGCACACGTTCTATAGTATGAAGTATTAAAGAAATATGTGCAATTTCCAAATAAATGAATTAAACATGTAAATGACATTTGGCTACTGCAGAATGGTAGAAAGTAAGTCAGCACTGACAAATCAAGCTCAAGGCCACCTAGAGAAGAGCTAGCAAACACACACACACACACACACACACACAAAATATACATTTCCCTCTCCATAAAATGGGTCATGTTGTTTTCAGCTCTAATTAAAACAGCAAGAGGGAAAAACACAACAGTCAAGTCTGAAGAAAGTGTGATGATGGAGAGAGAGAAAAGATGGAAAAGATGCCATCTTTTCGTGAAAAGATGGCATTGATAATAATTAAAAAGAAAGATCAAGGAACTTCCACTTTCTTTTTGCACTGACACACAGAGCAGATAAAATTGCTCAGCTCAGAGAAAGTTATATTTCGGCTTGATGTATGTTGTCTGTAATGTACTGGATAATGCTTCTTTCCGCGTTAAGGAGGCGAGTGTGTATGTATGTGTGTTTATAAAAAGTAGGTCAGGATTTGGGAACTGACACATCTCCCTTCTGACAGATAAGAGTAAATTCTGAAGTGCTGAGAGCGACCCTAGAAGAAGAAAGCAAGCAAGGATGAGGGAGAGGTAGCATATGGGTTACAAGGGCATAAGTGAGAGTTAGCTGTTCTTTTTTAACTATAATTACTCAAAAAATATTAGACATAGTCTTTGAACACATCCTCTTGAGTTCTTCCAACATGACTATTATAGTCAGTTGTTATGCTTTTCTTGCCTTTAGTAGAGGTGTGATTTATTTATATTTAAACACCGGCGGGGAGCGTAATGAACATCTACACAGGCTCACAGGCTCGCACCTAAGAATCAATGCTCTGGCACTCTTGTATACTTCCTCTGGTCTGGCTTCCCTATCATTTGCTCTGCATGACAAGAGTGAATCCTTCCTATCCACTGACAACAAACCCTAGGCAAATGACAGATGATTTGAATGAGGGTCTGAAGGTTATCTCCTGTCCAAACACCAGCATACAGAATTATATCTTCCACATAAAAAAAGCATCCTGACTGTGCACAACTTACAGTATAATGCACACACAAATAACACCTTAAAAGCTACACTCAAAATACCCAGTAATTCAGTCTATTTGTAAGATTTATTTCAATTTGGTGAAATATTTCTATGAACCTGAATTGAGCAATCTTTAACAAAATGTACATATTATGAATTAAGTGTGGAGTATTTAATTTAACTTAAATATGCTACTTCACAATTATGCTTAATATATAATAATGTAGATTATTTAAAGATTACCCAATTCAGTGTGTATTTGTCATCCAAAAAAAAAAAAAAAAAATGATTTTTTTTTTTTTTGAGTGTTTATTAGTCAGGAGCTTTCGTGGACACAATAGATGTTATACTAAAATAATTTGATTAATTGGAAAAATGGCCGATTTATGCATATTTAAAATAGAGGGGGACACTTAAAATGTTCTTACAAGTCAGTTTTTAACATGTTTCACTCTATTTTGAGGATAATTTGGCCCTCACAATATACCAAAACCTGTAACTCAATCTTGCATGTTACAGTATGTGTGGTGAGAGGTATGATTCTGAGAAGTCGAGGGTTAAAACAGTGTGGTCCAGCACAGAGGGGAACTAGAGCATGATGAGGGCTGAAAAGTGACAGTCTGCTATAAGAGAAGATGCTCAGCAGGGGTCACTGTTATGCAGGGAGGACAGTACAGTAGTTTACAGTAAACCCAGACATCCAAACACAATAATCTTGACAACATGGACAAGAGGCCAGATGCAAAAATATAAACAAACAATGAAAGTAAATATGGGTCATACCATAACTATGCATGAAATCTCAAAACAGAGCATCTTGTTGAAATTTGGATTGTACTGTACTGATATCCAAAGAATACCGAACTATTCAATAGTTTTACCAGTCAGCACAGACTTGACAGCAACTGTATGTTGGGTGTTTAATTAAGCAAAATCACACAAGCAAAAGTGCTTTGGTAGTGAATATCAGAATGACTGTGATACATAAATTCTAGGGATGTAAATTGATGAAAAATAATCAAATTAATCACATGATGTGTTGATTAATCAAAATAATCACAATTGATCGCATATAAATTATAAATATTTATTGATAAAATCCCTAAAATAACAATAATTCTATATTTAATTATTGAATAATTCTAAGTAGTTTTATTTAAATAATTATATATATATTTATATACTGGTGGCCAAAAGTTTGGAATAATTATTTTTTTTTTTTGCTGTTTCGTAAGGAAATTGGTACTCTAACTTTAAAAGTGGCATTCAACTGATCACAAAGTATAGTCAGGATATTACTGATATAAAAAAACAGCACCAACACTATTTGAAAAAAAAAAAGTCATTTTTGATCAAATCTAGACAGGCCCCATTTCCAGCAGCCATCACTCCAACACCTTATCCTTCAGTGATCATGCTAAATTGCTTATTTGGTTCTAGACAATCACTTACCATTATATCAAACACTACTGAAAGCTATTTGGTTCGTTAAATGAAGCTTAACGTTGTCTTTGTGTTTGTTTTTGATTTGCCACAGTATGCAACAGACTTGCATGTCTTAAGGTTAATATTAGGTCAAAAATGGCAAAAAAGAAACAGATTTCTCTAGAAACTCGTCAATCAATTATTGTTTTGAGGAATGAAGGCTATACAATGCTTGAAATTGCCAAAAAACTGAAGATTCATGGGTGTACACTACAGTCTTCAAAGACAAAGGACAACTGGCTCTAACAAGGACAGAAAGAGACGTGGAAGGCCCAGATACAACTAAACAAGAGGATAAGTACATAAGTCTCTAGTTTGAGAAACAGAAGCCTCACATGTCTTCAGCTGACAGCTTCATTGAATTCTACCTGCTCAAAACCAGTTTCATGTACAACAGTAAAGAGAAGACCCAGGGGTGCAGGCCTTATGGGAAGAATTGCAAAGAAAAAGACACCTTTGAAACAGAAAAAAAAGAAATTGTTAGAATGGGCAAATAAACAGACATTGGACAACAGATAATTGGAAACGTGTGTTATGCATCTTAACCCCATTGAGCTTTTGTGGAATCAGCTAGACTGTAAAGTGCGTGAGAAGTGCTTGACAAGACAGCCACATCTATGGCAAGTGCTACAGGAAGTGTGGAGTGAAATGTTACCCGAGTATCTGGACAAACTGACAGCTAGAATGCCAAGGATCTGCAAAACTGTCATTGCTGCACATTGAAGATTTTTTGAACAGTACTCTGAAGTAGTGTAAGAAGTTCTGAATTTTCTTTTCAGATTGTAATTTTGCATGTTATTAATGCCACTTTGGTGAATAAAAGTACCAATTTCTTTCCATAAGAGCAACATCTGTACATTATTCCAAACTTTTGGCTGCCTGTGTGTGTATATATATATATATATATATATATATATATATATATATATATATATATATATATATATATATGTATGTGTGTATATATATATATATATATATATATATATATATATATATATATATATATATATATATATATAGCATGAGATGAGTAAATCATTGATAAGACGATACAAAAATTGGTTTTGGAATCCAATATATTGTTTATTTCCATATTACTGAACATAAGACAATCACTGGCCTAAGGTTCACAGCTATCCATTTTGCAATTGATTTCTTAAATCTGTCCGCATATATGTAAACCTGCTCCAGACAAACATTTTTGGATTTTCTCACTTTGGTTGCATCGCGTCATAAACAAATCGTTTTTAGAGTTGTTGCGTCATATAAAACATAATTTGAAATGTAGAAAATCACATCATGAGATACTTGCGTTTGGATTTACGCTCTAATAAAAGCTGTGTTTGAATGCATTTGAAATCTTCATCGGTTGCCGGTTAATGCATGTATCAAATTCAAGGCTCTGATGCCATTATACAAAACAATCACTGGATCTGCTCCAGCTACCTTAAATCAATTATGCAGAGCTACGCTTCCACCAGAAGCCTGCAGTTGGCTAATGAGTGAAGCCTTGTTGTACCAACACAAAGAGGCACCAAAACACTTTCCAGGACCTCGTTGGTGGAATGACCTCCCCAACACCATCTGTGAAGCTGACTCACTACTGCTTTTTTTTTTTTCTCCCCATTTCTCCTGAATTTGGAATGCCCAAATCTCAATGCACTCTAGGTCCTCGTGGTGGCGTAGTGACTCACCACAATCCGAGTGGCGGAGGACGAATCTCAGTTGCCTCCGCTTCTGAGACAGTCAATCTGCACATCTTATCACGTGGCTTGTTGAGTGTATTACCACGGAGACATAGCGCATGTGGAGGCTTCACGCTATTCTCCGCGGCATCCACACGCAACTCACCATAAGCCCCACCGAGAGTGAGAACCACATTATAGCGACCATGAGGAGGTTACCCAATGTAACTCTGTCCTCCCTAGCAACCAGGCCAATTTGATTGATTAGGAGACCTTGCTGGAGTCACTCAGCATGCCCTGGATTCGAACTTGTGACTCCAGAGGTGGTAGTCAGCATCTTTACTCGCTGAGCTACCCAGGCTCTTGACTCACTCGCTGTCTTAAAAAACTGATAAAACATCTTTTCCATGAGCGCTTAACCATGAATTCATAATATATATAACAATCGACTCCTCGATTCCGAGGCGTTGGGAATCAGGAATCGACTCCAAAGCTGGGGTCGAATACTTTTGGAGAAACTGGTTGATATTTTCAGACTGTATTTATTTCCTTGACCACTGAACTACTATGCATTTCAGAAGCCTAACAGCACTAACACAATTGACAAAAGTCTTAAAAATGTTTTGTAGTCAATCAGCATCTGTAAATCAGCTCTGTTTGTATATGTATATATATATATATATATATATATATATATATATATATATATATATATATATACACACACACACAGTGCATCTGGAAAGTATTCACAGCGCTTCACTCTTTCCCAATTTTGTGATGTTACATGTTTATCACATATACATAAGTTTTCACAGCCTTTGCTCAATACTTTGTTGAAGCACTTTAGGCACCAATTACAGCCTCAAGTCTTTTTGTGTATGATGCTACAAGCTTTGCACACCTATTTTTGGCCAGTTTCTCCCATTCTTCTTTGCAGAATCTCAAGCTCCATCAGGTTGGATGGAGAGCGTCGGTGCACAGCCATTTTCCGATCTCTCCAGAGATGTTCAAGGTTGATGATCAGGTTTAAGTCTGGGCTCTGGCTGGGCCATTCAAGGACATTCACAGAGTTGTCCCGCCACTCCTTTGTTATCTTGGCTGTGTGCTTAGGGTCATTGTCCTGTTGGAAGATGAACCTTTGCCCCAGTTTGAGGTGCAGAGCACTCTGGATCAGGTCTTCATCAAGGATGTCTCTGTATATTGCTGCATTCATCTATCCCTCGATCCTGACTAGTCTCCCTGTTCCTGCTGCTGAAAAACATCCCCACCACCATGCTGCCACCACCATGCTTCACTGTAGGGATGGTATTGGCCAGGTGATGAGCAGTGCCTGGTTTCCCCCAGACATGACGCTTGACGTATGACACTCAGGCCAAAGAGTTCAATCTGTGTTTCATCAGACCAGAGAATTTTGTTTCTCATGGTCTGAGAGTCCTTCAGGTGCCTTTTGGCAAACACCAGGCGGGCTGTCGTGTGCCTTTTACTGAGGAGTGGCTTCCGCCTGGCCACTCTACCATACAGGCCCGATTGGTGGAGTGCTGCCGAGATGGTTGTTCTTCTGGAAGGTTCTCCTCTCTCCACAGAGAAATGCTCGAGCTCTGTCAGAGTGACCATCAGGTTCTTGGTCACCTCCCTGACTAAGGCCCTTCTCCCTCAGTTTGGCCCAGCTCTAGGAAGAGTCCCTGAGGTTCCAAACTTCTTCCATTTATGGATGATGGAGGCCACTGTGCTCATTAGGACCTTCAATGCTGCAGAAATTGTTCTGTACCCTTCCCCAGATCTGTGCCTCGATACAATACTGTCTCTGAGGTCTACAGACAATTCATTGGACTTCATGGCTTGGTTTGTGCTCTGACATGCACTGTTAACTGTGGGACCTTATATAGACAGGTGTGTGCCTTTCCAAATCATAACCAGTCAACGGAATTTACCACAGGTGGACTCCAATGAAGTTGTAAAAACATCTCAAGGATGATCAGGGGAAACCGGATGCTCCTGAGCTCAATTTTGAGTGTCATGGCAAAGGCCATGTATTAAAATAATTAACTGAATCCATTTTGGAATAAGGTTGTAACATAACAAAATGTGGAAAAAAGTGAAGCGCTGTGAATACTTTCCAGATGCACTGTGTGTGTGTGTGTGTGTGTGTATATATATATATATATATATATACACACACACACACACACACCTGTACAACAACCTGGATTTTTAAATAAAACTGAAGTATATTGTTGGACATTTTATTCAGTAATCAAAAAGTAGTGGCCAATTATTGTACATTATCATTTAAACCTCTTTCTAAACAAGAACACATAAGTTGTAACAGACACTTTAAATGTAGGTAAAATGGTGCATTTAAGATTATTTGCAGTAGTTCTTTGTAATACAGCCGCATCTACTCAAACTTCCCTCAAATATATATCATGGGATTGAAGCATCGTGATTTGGTATGAGTAAACAAGACCTGGTTTACTTTTAGAATGGACCTTTAATAGTAAATGTTGTTTATGCTATTATAAATAGTGCAAAGAACACTTTGTAATAAGCTATTTATTATGAGATTTAACTTAACCTCTTGTTTTTTTTAGAATCGAAAAAATGAACCTGGAATCCATCTATTACAAAATCAGGAATCGGAATCTGAGTCGATTCCCAAAATTTGGGTATCAAACAGCCACAGTGTTATTTGTTCTCTGTATAAGCTGTGAGTTGCTTACAGATGGAGTTTCGCTTACTGCCCCCTGGAGAAAATAGGTAGTACTTCAAGCTTGCTCCAATGGTAGGAATATTCCTTATTACTGTCGGGGACATAATTAATTGCATTAATTTTTTAATGTGTTATTTTGTATAATTAATTGCACTGAATTAAAGCATTAAATTGACAGCCCTAATATATTCAAACAGTGATCAACATAAACAAGGAGTCAATTAAGAAATATCACACAAGCAAGAGAACGATATGGCCCTACATCAGCACTGCTGTGATTCGGCCACAGGCCGAGTGCCATAGGTAACCACAGCAGTGCTGATTTAGGGCCATATAGCACGATTGTGAGTGTGATATTGCTTATATACATCAGTTCAATGAACAAGTAAATTAAAAAAAAAAATTATTTAATAATGATTTTAATAATAATAATTTTGTACATTCATAAAAAATGCATTTGTGTATGGAACTACTTTATTACGTGGTGGATCAGAATCTGCCGTTGCTGGTTCAAAACAAATGATGCGTCCAAGTCTCTGTTAGTAATTAAAAAATGTCACTTCAGAAATAGTATCACGGCTTGTGCTGTTTTGAACAAGTTATTGGATAAACAAGGATGAATTGATGGGTGTGTGTGTGTGAGAGAGAGTGATAGAGAGAGTGATAGAGAGAGAGTGAGAGAGAGAGAGAGAGAGAGAGAGAGAGAGAGAGAGAGAGAAAGATGGAGAGTGTGCAATCACCTGTTGCCACTCCCAAGCAGAGATGCTGTCACCTTTCTGATGATCAGCTTTCTCAGTGGAAAAATAGCATCCAAGCAGGGGTATTTCTCCCTATTTCGAGGTAGCCGAATCACCATCACTCTAATCACTCACTCGCGGCAGAGTCGATCACTATAGGAACCGCAATGTCCTCTGCCATTTTAAACAGCACCCATTGTGTAATTAATCAGTCTGTTGTGTTTCTCATCTGTGATGAGCCGTAATGCTGAAGTTGTGAAAGCCATTTAAAGCTATTTCCTAGCTTTAGTAGTGTAGTAGTAATACAAGCTATCATGAAGAGCTGTTGTAAACATACTGATGTGGATTCACTTCTCGTCACCTAACTGGCTCATATTACACATAAAAATTATCTTTTGCCACCATCTGCTGGCTAACAAATGTAATGTCAAAAAAGACAAACTGTAGCTCTTAACACATATGCACTGCTCTTACACTTTAGTTTAGAAAGGCACGATCACAAGCGGAGTGATACACACACAATGAAGCGTCGTAGTGCTGATGGTATCAGACCATCAGTGCTCATGGAACGTCTCTCGTCCAATCAGATTTGAGGACCTGAACTAACTGTTGTATATTATATAGTAACTTACATTTTAGACACAATCTGGCCAGTTATTTTTGTTCTGCCAGCAAACACGGATAAGCAGAGTGCTACACACAATGAAGCGTCTCAGTGCTGTTACACTAAATATCAGCACTCTTGGAAAGCTGGTTGTCCAATCAATTTAGAGGGCTGGAACTAACTGTTGCATAAAGTGTATAAATTCTGAAAACTAATAAAGAAACGTTTGCTTGATATTGCAAAGCAGACCAGAGGTACAAAGGCCTGAGCCCACAGATATAAGAAGTTGGACAGTGATAGAAGACAGTGGGAGAACTATGAATCTGTCAATGTGGGTGTCCTGTTAACATAAGATTGTTATATACAGGGTTTCATGATTTTACAAGTTCTTTCTATCTGTAATGGAGGGAAGAACTGTGAGTTAAGTAGACACTTATATATATATATATATATATATATATATATATATATATATATATGTGTGTTGTGATTGACCGGTCTAGAAGAACAAGTTCCTCCTCAACTAAAGTTTAGTTTAAAACTTAATTTAACAATTGTGATTACCTTACCATTAAGAAGGGCTTCCTTGGCTACAACAAACTGTATGTAATAATTTAACTTATCAGAGTGTCACTGATCACTGAACAAGTATCAGTGTGTTCCAGTCTGAAACTGCTGACTAACAAAACACACTATATAGATGCAGATTGATTGGCAAAGCAAATTTCTCTCTCGTAGAGAGCAGGAGAGGAGAAGTATTGATCTGACCGGTAATTTACTGTCCTGGCAATGCTTGCTCTAGGACCGTTGAGAAGAAGGGTGTCAGGGCTTTATTATTAACTGCCGACACAAGGATCGTCCCGCCTGACATACAGAGAACCCTTTCTGACAAATGAAACCACTAGCACTGCTGTCAGCAGTTTGGGTCCTCTACAAAAAGCATCCATGCTTTTGCCAGTGCTGAGCTTGACCTCAATTTCCCTCGGATGAACTTCAGGGATAATTCACCCAAAATATCTGTCATCATTTACTAACCATTATGTTGCTCCAATAATCTATGATTTCGTTCTTTCATCCATGAAACAAAAAAAGAGATGTTAGGTGGAATGTTAGTACCTGTTGATTGCTTCTTTTTTTTCTCCATTGAATAAAAGTGAATGGTACATCTCCTTTTGTATCCCATAGGAGAATGAAAGTCATATAGGTTTGATAAAACCTGTATGATCAATAAATGATGACATGATTTTTATTTTTGGGTGAATTATACCTTTAACTTGTAAAAAAGTGTGTAAAACGATGTAACCCATTTACATGTGTAAATTTGGTCATTCCAATTTTACCTTGGACATCAAGTGAGCCCCTTAAAAAATATGTATGTGATACCCCTGCATAACAGCACACAAAACTCATAACATTGTTGATGAGGAACCTGAAACAGGTTTTAATGATGATCACATGTTTGCGTGATCAAATTTATGAAGCGTTTTGGTGAAAATATAGCAACTGAAAACATTTATCAGGACATGAGATGCAACTTTTTACAAGCTAAATGGTTTAGTGTTCCTAGAAAAGGTGAGAGTATATAATACAAGCCTTGGGTGGGTTGAGAAGTTTGGGTGGCACCCTGCAGAGATAGGAGAGAAAGTGATGGTAGAGGTGAAACCTGATTCAAAGACATCCATCCAGCGCCCTGTCAATCTGGCCATATAACCTTTTCACTTTCAAAAATTTAGCAACCAGAGACCTCCTCTCCAACCGCAGCTACCTCAATAACCAACCAATTTTAGCATCTCACGTATGTAGTGCCAAAATATGCAATTGATGACTTGTCACAAGGTATGAGTATCATTAACAGGAGAGATCAGCTAAATTAGAGAGAGCGGGGATTCTGTCTCAACACTGATGAGACAAGGTGAAAATGTATCAGCAGAGAGTCAACAAATAGAATTTAAAGTTCTGGTTCATTGAAAGACAGTGACGACTGGTGCTTTTCAAAAGTGAGCACAGACTAATGTATTTGGTGTCTGGAATGTTGCTCACAAAGCTGCTCAAACTACTAATCAAACAGTGAAATTGCTTAGTGAAAATAATTATCTACACTCAAAACAATTTTGCCACAAAATCCAATAATGAAAGCTGAAATAAATTAAAGGGATAGTTTACTTAAAAATTTTAATTCTCTTATCATTTACTCACCCTTGTGCCATCACAGATGTGTATGACTTTCTTTATTCTGCGGAGCACAAATTAAGATTTTTAAAAGAATATTTCAGCTCTGTAGATCCATATAATGCAAGTGAATGGTGACCAGAATTCAGAAAGTCCAAAAAGGACATAAAGGCAGTATAAAAGTAATCCATACAACTCCAATGGTTGAATCCATGTCTTCAGAAGTGATATGACAAGTGTGAGTGAGAAACTTTAAGTCACTTTTTACATTAAATCTACACTTTCATTTTTACATTCTGGTGTGGAAGTTACTTTCATGTTCAGGCACATACTGGTTGGGACTGGTCAAAGCTAGAGATTTATAGTAAAAAAGGGTTTAAACATTGATCTGTTTCTCACCCACACCTATCAAATCACTTCAGAAGATATGGATTCAACCATTGGAGTCACCATACAATTGCTTTGTGAGGACAATCAGCTGAGATATTCTTCTAAAAATTTCACTGGAAGTTTTTTGTTTTTGGCAGCATTCTGGGTAAACTCTGAATTATAAACTCTAAATTCTGAGACTGCTGTGTGTGTGAAGATCCCAGGAGATCAGTAGTTACAGAAATACTCAAACCAGCCCATCTGGCACCAACAATCATGCCACGGTCTAAATCACTTAGATCACAGTTTTTCCCCATTCTGATGGTTGATATGAACATTAACTGATGCTCCTGACCCATATCTTCATGATTTTATGCATTGCACTGCCACCACACAATTGGCTTATTTTAATGATTGCATGAATAAGTAGTTGTACAGGTGTTACTAATAAAGTGCTCAGTGAGTGTATTTTGATGCTGGTGTTACAGTACATTTAATCTCAACCCATACACTCTTCTCTATCCCAGTGGGATCCTTTATCATGTTTCTTAACAGACAAGGAGTTCCTAAAATGTTCCAAGTGTTTCACAACATGTCTCCAGTTCCCTGCCGGTGAGTCACCATACTGTTCAATCTATCCATCAATTCAACCAACCAATATATCACTCACCAGAGAGCTTAAGATGACAAGAGGCAAACAAGTTTTTTCTTCGAAATAGTTGTAAATGTACATATATAACCACCATCATAAAAAGCCTGATTCATGATTCAAAGCTTACAAAGACAAAACAGGATGCTCTGTTAGCAATGTACTTACTCCAAAATGTATTATATTCATTATTTTCCTCAAAATTCTACAAACAATACCCCATAATGACAACTTGAAAGAAGTTTGTTTGAAATCTTGCAAATGTATTAAAAATAAAAAAACGAAAAAAATCCCATGTACATAAGTATTCACAGCCTTTGCCATGACAGTCAAATTTAAGCTCAGGTGCATCTTGTTTCCACTGATCATCCTTGAGATATTTCTACAACTTGATTGGAGTCCACCTGTGGTAAATTCAGTTGATTGGACATGATTTGGAAAGGCACACACCTGTCTATATAAGGTCCCACAGTTAACAGTGCATGTCAGAGCACAAACCAAGCCATGAAGTGCAAGGAATTGTCTGTAGACCTCAGAGACAGGATTGCATCAAGGCACAGATCTGGGGAAGGGTACAGAAAAATGTCTGCAGCATTGAAGGTCCCAATGAGCACAGTGGCATCCATCATCTGTAAATGGAAGATGTTTGGAACCACCAGGACTCTTCCAAGAGCTGAACCAAACTGAGCGATCGGGGGAGAAGGGCCTTAGTCAGGGAGGTGACCAAGATCCCGATGGTCACTCTGACAGAGCACCAGCATTTCTCTGTGGAGAGAGGAGAACCTTCCAGAACAAGCAACCATCTCTGCAGCACTCCACCATTCAGGCTTGTATTGTAAAGTGGCCAGACAGAAGCCACTCCTCAGTAAAAGGCACATGATAGCCCGCCTGGTGTTTGCCAAAAGGCACCTGAAGGACTCTCAGACCATGAGAAACAAAATTCTCTGGTCTGATGAAACAAATATTGATCTCATTGGCCTGAATGGCAAGCATCATGTCTGGAGGAAACCTCATCACCTGGCCAATACCATCCATACAGTGAAGCATGGTGGTGGCAGCATAGTGGTGGGGATGTTTTTCAGCGGCAGGAACAGGGAGACTAGTCAGGATCGAGGGAAAGATGAATGCAGCAATATACAGAGACATCCTTGATGAAAACCTGCTTCAGAGCACTCTGGACCTCAGACTGGGGCAAGGTTCATCTTCCAACAGGACAACGGCTCCAAGCGCACACAGCCAAGATAACAAAGGAGTGGCGGGACATCTCTGTAAATGTTCTTGAGTGGCCCAGCCACAGCCCAGACTTGAACCCAATTAAACATCTCTGGAGAGATCTGAAAATGGCTGTGCACCGACGCTCCCAATCCAACCTGATGGAGTTTGAGAGGTCCTGCAAAGAAGAATGGGAGACACTGGCCAAAAATAGGTGTGCCAAGCTTGAAGCATCATACACAAAAATACTTGAGGCTGTAATTGGTGCCACAGGTGCTTCAACAAAGTATTGAGCAAAGGCTGTGAATACTTATGTACATGTGATTTTTTTAATTTTTAATAAATTTGCAAAGATTTCAAAAAACTTCTTTCACGTTGCATTATGGGGTATTGTTTGTAGAATTTTGAGGAAAATAATGAATTTAATCCATTTTGGAATACGGCTGTAACATAACAAAATGTGGAAAAAGTGAAGCGCTATGAATACTTTATGGATGCACTGTATAGTCATCATGTGATTGCCTAGGAATCGAACATAATACTACATATGCAATCATTTATAGTGATGAGCCTACAAAAGACACAGGTCAGCATATATTACAGTTTCATAATGCAATACATGTAATTAAATTACAGGTATTACAGGTTGCATTAATTGAATTTAGAACAGAGCTGTATATGTACCATGATATGCAAAATATATGGGCAGCTAAAGTTTAATTTACAGTGAAAGCTGATTATCCACACAAAAGTAAACAATCACCAATCTAATGAACTACTTTATTCAATTTTATCAAGTCAACATGACTATGTCATAATTTGGCTTCAGTTCTTAGACTTTCTTTAAAAATATAAAGCTTTTGCTCAGAATCTAATGCATAGTCACGCAATCTTAGTTTACACACATTCTCAGCGAGCTCATGTTTGCTGTACTGTTTATGATTGTTCAATGCTTCTGTAAAGACCTCCAAAAATAAATAAAAGAGAGGGAATGACAAAGTATGTCCAATGTAAGAAATACAGTTTATAAAGGCTTTATTTACTTTTAAAATGAACAGGTTATCAACAATTTTCAGCTGAAAATGCCATTAAAATGCTATTTTTGGGGTTTTGGCAAAAAGGAAAAAAAAAAAAAAGCTTAATACTGTATAAGAAATGTTACTTCAACATTTATTGATTAACATCAGTTTACTGTTAACAGCAACTATGACAAGGAGAAAAAACAGTATGCATGAGATGATCCAGGTTTAATTATATCATTGTATACACCGGCAATTTATGGATGATATTTTAATGCAAATGAGCTCTTGTGTATAGTTGATGAAATTAAAATACTTGACAAAGCATTTTGGTGCCTAGATGTTATTGTAAAGTAAAACAAACTAAAGGAAAATATTTGTGCAATTAATTTATTTTAAATCATATTATAGCATTAATTAAACTGATAGTTATTATAAAACATTTCTAATATGGAATGAGCATTTTTGTTTTTCGGCTTTAGGAGTTGTCAGAAATGCATAGAAATTTTAATTTCAGAGCATGACCACAGGTTATGCTATACGCAAATGTTTTCTTCTTTTCTGTTAATACTGTACTTGAATGTTGGAAGGGTGGCCTGTCCTGTTGCCAGAACCTCTTAAATTACACTGGCCCTGCTATCAGTCAATTTAATTGGTGAACTATTTAAATTCACAAGCAAATAAAGCACAAGGTTACAAGCCTGGGATGCCATTTTCACAAATTCTTGGGAATTCCATGGCAAGACCAAGAACACCTGTGCTTATAGTAGGTGACAAATCATATAATTGAGAGGCAAATGGGCCTGCGTAGCATTAGCTTCACTTTCTCTGCCTCTGTTTCTTGTATTTGTGCTTAGTATTTGAGACAAAATCTCAGCAACATAGCTATGAGAAAGAGTTCAGCAGTAATTGGAAAACTGAGAGCTGATTCGGCTGTTTGCTGGCAGCAAACACTGACACGCAAGAGAAGTTACTCTCCAGGAACAGATTAAGCTGAGTGTGTAATGTGTGTGTGCAGGGCAGTGGGAATCGACTTGTGCAAAACAAATAAAACTCTGGCTGCTCTGTTTATGATTCTTAGAATGTCATTAGACCAGGCATTTTCCACACTTATTGATTTGATGAGTGCTGATAAACAAACAAAAACTGAACATGCACAGTGAAAAGGGGCAGATTTAGGACAAAGGTTATTTCGATATATTGATACCTCTTTAAAAATCAATGTGTATAGGGGCCTGGGTTGCTCAGTGAGTAAAGACTCTGACTACCACCCCTGGAGTCGTGAGTTCGAATCCAGGGCGTGCTGAGTGACTCCAGCCAAGTCTCCTAAGCAACCAAATTGGCCCAGTTGCAAGGGAGGGTAGAGTGACATGGGGTAACCTCATCATGTTCCACCAAGAACATAACAACAACAACCACTGAGTTTAAAAAAGGGACTGTAAAAGCCCAATATAAGTAATACATGGTAGGTTGATCACTTGTGCATGCACAATCTTATATATGCATGTTTTCTCAACACTTGTATGAGAGTGCATGCACATGATTTCTTGTGAAAGGTTGTGCAATTATGTATTCAAGTGAGTGTATGTCCACATATGCAGCACTGTCGTTAACCAACGACCTCTGTAATGGACACCTAGAAACTCATCTATCAACATCCATAGAGGTTAACTATGTGCTGAAGTAATCTTTCAAGTACGAAGAACTCAGCAGAGACTGTGAGGTCAAGGCCCCAATATACTTTCGGAGAAGTTCTTCTTCGTTCATCATTCTTGGTGTAAAAAGAAGTTCAAAACAGCCGAGCAATGGTATACTGCTTGTGAACATTCAGACACCCACCACACCACTGTTGGAGGTGTTTAGAAGTACATTTAAATATTAGGATGCTCAGTTAAACCTCAACTAACGTGACATTAAAATATGTCTAATCATTGACATTATGACTCAATCTATGAGTAGAGTTCACAGATCAGTAAAATATGCATATGTATGAAATATGAGCAATTTGTCTTGTTTGCATTCTGATTTCACAACGCTAATGCGTTAACATGCTATACATGGCATTAATATGCACCATTTACACTCTGTTATTGTAATTTTTGATGACACTGCAACTGCAAAGATTGGTGTCTAAAAGAGATTAAATAATGATGATAAGAGATGCATATCTTACTATGGACAGATGTTTAAATGGCTTTCAATGCATATGAAGCAGCATATAAAACAAAAGAGTGCCTGGGCACTTAACAGTACTTAAGTAGGTTAAATTCCATTTGTATACTAACAAAGCAAAAAAAAAAAAAAAATCCATGTCATGTTCTTGGAAAATGTCTTTATGCGAACGATCGTACAGATGTAAGTAAAACTGTTGCTACAGCTCACTAATAACTAAATGCCGGTGTTTTCATGTTGACTGATTTTAACTGACTGAACAGCGTGAACAGGTATTAGCTGCTGACTCAAAACTCAAAAACAACTTCTTTTTGGGATGATTTTGTTCCAAATGACGTCACACCATTTCGTTCTTTGATTTCATATGTAGTATATCAGAGTCTTCAGACAAAGTAATTGTGGCCAGAAGTCCATGGAGCCCACTGGAGTTTTTTAGAAGATGTGAACTGTATGTTTGTATCTAACCAATTCAGTATCAAATATCCTTAACCCAGGTTTTCTCTTATGAGAACTCTTCTACCGTATGGACCCAGCAGTGAAGATACACTCATTTAATATTTATTTTGAGTATTAATTGTGCATTTAAGGGAAAAGTTTACCCCAAAATGAAAATTTTGTCATGCTGACTTTTATGATGTTAATGATGACAGAATTTCAATCTTTGGGTAAACGATCCCTCTAAAGTTGGTTAAATATGAAACTCTCAAGAAAGCCAATTAATACCTAAAAGGACCTAAAATTGTTAGTTATAGTTCAGTCCCATGAAAAAAACAACAACAAAAAACAGAAATAATGGCATAAGGCCTGGGATCCAGAACTTTATAAAGAGTGTATGTGGTCAGCAAGCCTCTCAATGATGTTCTAGAAGAGGTTATTTTAAGCAGGTGTTGATGGGGGTCCCATGCAAATGTTGATATGTGAGTCAGGGACTGAGAGTGAAAGAGAGGGAGTGAGAGAGAGAGAGGGAGTGCGTAGGTGTGTGTGTGTGTGTGTGTGTTTGTGTAAGACTGGTCAGGGAAAGCAACGTCAAACATACGAAAGCTGAAATTTGACAGCTGAAACCATCATTGACCTTCTAGGGGGCTTTAGCAGTTCAAAATAATCCTCCCCCTGTCAATTGTCAGTCAAGCTCAGCAATTGCACAAGCTATCATGCAGCTTAGCCTTTCCCCAATTCACAGAGAGCGACAGTCAGAGAGAAAGAAAGGAAGATCAGGAAAGATGGAGAGAGTTGAAGAAATTGCTAAATGAAGCAGCAGCCATGAAATTCCCCCTTGATTCTAAAAAGCAGATCAAACGTTTGCTTGCAGATTTGCTTAATTATGTGTCCTTGAGCTGTGTTGGTGTTAAAAGTCCTCCCTTTTACACCTTACTTCTAATATCAAAGACCCAATCCAATCAGAGATGAGATCCTGAGGGGGTCAACCAACCAGCACGCATCAACACGGAGAACTAGATGGGAAGTGATTACAGACCCGTAATGACACTGACCTTCCATGACAGCTCTCAATTACATACAATGATCACTGCGACAAGGGATACAAAGCAAAACCGCAGATCCCCTACAGCGTGAATGGATACGAATACATAACTACAGACCTCTCGATGAACCACAGCAAGGAAATGGGGATCCCATGCCCTCTTAAACTATCTATTATTTTCTTAATATTTCAGATTATTTATACATCAGATTTGTAGCAGAGAAGCCTATGTTTAATAAATCGATTTTGCATTGTGAGGAGTGATATGGTAAATGTCCCAACATGACATCTGGACAGATTGACAACAGTAAAGACAAAGTTGACAGCTTTGGGTTTTACTCTAATCTGGCTTTTATATTGTGCCGCTGCTCCGTTTGGAGATTTAGGTTCAAAGTGTGGTGATACAGACAGAAAGAAAAATAAACAGATTACAGCTAAAAGGGCAGGAAAAGCTCCTCATTAGGACTAAGGAATCAGCTGAGTTGGAAAACATTAGGAACAAATGCATTGTACAGTGAGAGCGGTCACCACACTGTCAAGTTTACTAATTATGCGTTCCTTTCCAGGGGAAAAGGGCTCTTGTGTTCAGATTGAGGAGGCCTGTGTTTGATGATTGTGCTTGTTCAGCACAAAAGGAGTCAGTCTTTAAATTTACATGCACAGTAATACAATGATAACTACCAAAAAAATTAACTATTCAAAGAATCCGACAAAGAATGAAAACCATGTTTACATTACATTTGAAATAATCAGGTTTTTCTTTGGTTTGGAAGTCAATACATAAATAGACTCAAGCACAACAGATACAGCCACTGGATAAGCCTCCAGAAAAAGGCGTTTGCAAAGTGAAATTGGGATTATGCAAAAATTATAATTCACCCTAATTAGAAAATTCTGTCATCATTTACTTACCCTCATTCCATCCCAGATGTGTATGTCTTTCTTTCTTCTGCTAAACGTAACTAAGATTTTTAGAAGAACATCTCAGCTCTGTTGGTCCATAAAATGCAGGTGAATGCTGACCAAATCTCCAAAAGCTCCAAAGAAGAGATAAAGTCAGCATAAAAGTAATCCATAAGACTCCAATGGTTTAATCAATGTATTTTGAAATGATCCAGTTGGTTTTGGTTGAGAACAAACCACAATAAAAACTACATGGTCATTATTTGAATGAGCTAGGCCAGACTGTTTTTGTGTTAGTATCAATTTTAAAAGTCTCGGAAAGTTTAGGGCCTAAGGTCAAAGGTCATCCTTCTTGGCAGCTCATGACATGGCAAAATTGTTGCTTTAGTGTATAACAAATAGTGCTGAAAGTTGATAATTTTTTTTTAATCTCGATTAATCGCAAATTAACAAAAAAAAAAAAATTTTGTTAATCACAATTAATAGCAGATTTTAAAAGTGCTGAAATTGAACTATATATACTTCTTTCTTGTCAAAATGTATTTATTTCCATTTTAGGACAAAAACAAAACAATATGTAACAAACAATGCTTTATTAACATTTTCCAAACAAAGTCTTCCACAGGATAAAGATAGAAATGCACTAAAATAGCACCAATTCAAGCAACATAAACGTTTTCCAAAGCCTAAGCGGAAGTTTGACTAATTAACCCATTTCCCCATTGGTTGCATATTCAGTGCCATGGGCATTAAATCCCTTAAACTCTCATCCTTCACATTATTAATCTGCTGGTAGACTGTGGCTATCCACTTTCTTACAGCAATTGTAAAGCTGCATTCATGATTCATGTAAGAGCATCAACACCAGAATCGAGCACCACTTTGAACTAAAAGTAAAAAGTGCTTACAGACAGAAATGCCTGATTCTGCATTTTGGAGATAGATTTGATGTTCTTCTGTGGTGATTAAAATGTGCCTTAAATAGGCTGAAACCTACTTGATTTCTATCACAAGTCCCATCTGGGCTTGTTTATCAAATAGCGCTAAGAGCTCCTTTCTCCATAATTTGATCACTGTCAGAGATTCTTTAATTTACTTAGATAACAAACTCTGCAACTCTATCATAGTAGAGTGTGTAATGGTCAACCAGTGTGTTATGATCAAGGAGCTCTAAAATATTGGTTATAACAGTACCACACAGAATGTCTATGGGACAGCCATATTATGCTTTTTAATGCTGAGCTTGTAGGCTCATACTGGTAGAAGCGCTCTGGTGCTGTTGCGTGTGTTTGTGGTGTGTGTGCCAGTGTAATGACTCCAGGCAGACACTTTGTAAAGGTTCCACCCTTTAAACCAGTGTTTATGCTGTATTATTGGTAAATGTGTTAATCGCGATTACTTTTTTCATTAATCGCATGCGTTAACACATTAATTCTGTCAGCTCTAATAAAAATGCATAAAGATGTCAATCAACTCTGAACATACTTATTGGCATTTAATGACATGCTCCTCTTTATCTGAATGTTCAAAACTAACAATTTTTATGACTACAATACTGACAAATCTGTATTGTATTAATATTCAGAAAATACCTGAAAAAATATGCAATTAGAATATTATCAAATCAAATAAAAATCCAAAGACCCATAAAACGGCCTCTTTTGTTGTTCTGATGCACTATTTTGAGCAAAAGCTGCCATCTCACAGCCTAATGTATTTCTGTTTTGAATAATGTTAATTTGTTTTCTTAATAAATGAGGCTGATTCCCACAATGTGGTATTTATTTTGTGTTTAGTTAAACAGTCCTTGATGAGCTATTCCCATAGTCTGGGGCCGCAGTTGTTTGTACTAGTGCATAAAATCCTTGAATTAGCATGGACTCAAGGGTCTTTTCTGTTCCCCAGATTGTGGCTATGGAGAGTACGTGGAGAACGCAAGAGTCATTGCCAGTGGAAAAAAAATATACTTTGAATGGTTGAATGAATGATTCCCCTAATAATATTTGCCATTTCATTCTTTAAAATCTTTCAATGGCACTAAGCTATTGATCATAGTGTATTTGCAAATCTCCTCATATTTGTGTTTTACAATAAATGAATCAGTGAAATAAAAATTTGTTAAAAATGTATTAAGTTAAGTTAAAAAAGACACATCCTAAATGCCTGTCACTTTTCATTCTATCAAACATATATACCAATCAGCCACAACATTAAAACCACCTGCCTAATATTGTGTAGGTCCACCTCGTGCCGCCAAAACAGTGCCAACCTGCATCTCAGAATAGCATTCTGAGATGCTATTCTTCTCACCACAATTGCACATTGATGTGAACATTAACTGAAGTTTTTCTGTTGACCTCTCTCATCAACAAGGCATTTTCATCCACAGAACTATGCTCATTGGATGTTTTTTTGTTTTTGGCACCATTCTGAGTACAATTCTAGAGACTGTTGTGTGTGAAAATCCCAGGACATCAGCAGTTACAGAAATACTCAAACCATCCCATCTGGCACCAACAAGCATCAATGCAATTATCTATTCAGCCAATCGTGTGGCAGCAGTGCAGTGAAAAAAATCAGGCAGATACAGGTCAGGAGCTTCAGTTAATGTTCACATCAACCATCAGAATGGGGGAAAATGTGATCTCAGTGATTTGGACCATGGCATGATTGTTGGTGCAGGTTTCAGTATTTCTGTAACTGCTGATCTCCTGGGATTTTCACACACAGCTGTCACTAGAATTTACTCAGAATGGTGTCAAAAACAAAAAACATCCATTGAGTGGCAGTTCTGTGGATGGAAATGCCTTGTTGAAGAGAGAAGTCAATAGAGAATGGCCAGACTGGTTTGAACTGACCAAGTCTTCAGTAACTCAGATAACCGCTCTGTACAATTGTGAGAATGCTGTTCTGAGTTGCGGGTTGGCACTGTTTTGGTGGTACGAGGGGGAGCTCCAGAATATTAGGCAGGTGGTTTTAATGTTGTGGCTGATCAGTGTATATTAATAACACTGTAGTGCATTACTTTAATCAGATTGGAATGCTTATATCCTTGGGCTAAGTGTGAAAGACATTTCCAGATATTCTTGGAAATATTAAAAAGAGCAACTGATTCTCAGATGCCTCAAGCAGACTCTCGGCAGAAGATTTAGCATCAAAGGTAGTGACCTAGAAGTTCTGCCGAGGGGTAATACCAGTGATGAGACAGGAAACTGCCATTTGGCATTCAATGTTCATTCATTGTCAACACCTTGTTTATTGTCTTATTTTGAATGATGCTGCTTTGCTTGATATAATGGGAAAATTACAAGAAATCAGCCAAGACCTCAGAAAAAAATTGTGGACCTCCACAAGACTGATTCATCCTTGGGAGCAATTTCCAAATGCATGAAGGTACCATGTTAATCTGTACAAACAATAGTACGCAAGTATAAACACTATGGCACAACGCAGCCATCATACTGCTCAGGAAGGAGACGCATTCTGTTTTCTAGAAATAGTCCTCCTTACCTGGCCTGGTTGCCCAGTCCTCTGTTGTGGAATGTACAAGATCATGTGAGGAGTCTTGGAGTGATTTTAGACTCCTCGTTACTTTTCAATAAACAGATCAGTGCTGTTGTCAATGGTAAATTTTTCCACCTGAGATCTATCGCTAAAATAAAACATTTTCTTTCCCATAAAGACTTGGAAATTGTGATCCACTCACTTATTTCATCAAGGTTAGACTATTGTAACTCATTGTACATTGATCTGTCCCAAACTGTGTTATCCCGCCTACAGCCAGTTCAAAACGCAGCAGCTAGGCTTTTAACAGGGTCAAAAAAGAGGGTTTTAGCATCTCTACACTGGCTTCCTGTGAAATTCAGGGTCGATTTTAAAATTCAGATTTTTTTCTTCAAGGCACTATCTGGTCTCGCGCCCCAATATATCAGTTACATTCTACACCCTTACTCCCACACCAGAGCGCTCACGTCTTCTGATCAACTTCTATTGAGGGTTCCTCATTGCTATTGATCTAAGGGTGACCGTGCCTTTTCTGTAATAGGTCATAATCTATGGAATAGTCTCCCTTTCCTTGTGAGGTCAGCTTCATCATCAGCCATTTTTAAATCTTCTTTAAAACAAATTTTTATTCTGTAGCTTTTGAATAGATCATTGAATAGTTTGAAATTGATAAATACATGTTTTTTTTATCTATTTTACAATGTTTTATATTTAACTTTAAATCAATCTGTATTCCTATAACTCTGTAATTTTGTTTGTTTGATCTGTAAAGCACTTTAGGCCAACTTCTGTTGTTTTTAAATGTGCTCTATAAATAAAGGTTGTCTTGACTTGTCTTGAGATTAATTTAGTATGGTGTGAAAAGTGCATCAATACCAGAACAACAGCAAATTACCTTGTGAAAATGCTGGAGGAAACAGGTTGGTTCACATCTATATTTACAGTAAAATGGGTCCTATATCAACATAACCAGAAAAGCTGCTCAGCAAGGAAGAAGCCACTGCTTCAAAACTGCCAAAAGAAGACAGACTGCAGTTTGTAAGTGCACATGGGGACAAAGATCTTACTTTTTGGAGAAACGTCCTTTGGTCTGATGAAACAAAAAATTAACTGTTTGGCCATAATGACAATCACTATATTTGGAGGAAAAAGGGTGAGGCTTGCCATATGAAGAACACCATCCCAACTGTGAAGCATTGGGTGGCAGCATCATGTTGTGGGGTGCTTTGTGACTGGTGAAATTCACAAAATAGATGACATCATGAGGAAGGGAAATGATGTGGATATATTGAAGCAACATCTCAAGACATCAGCCAGGAAGTTAAAGCTCTGTCGCAAATGGGTCTTCCACATGGAAACACCATCCCAACTGTGAAGCACTGGGTGGCAGCATCATGTTGTGGGGGTGCTTTGTGACTGGTGAAATTCACAAAATAGATGACATCATGAGGAAGGGAAATGATGTGGATATATTGAAGCAACATCTCAAGACATCAGCCAGGAAGTTAAAGCTCTGTCGCAAATGGGTCTTCCACATGGACAATGACTCCACGCATAACTCCAAAGTTGTAGGAAAAATTGACAACAAAGTCAAGGTATTGGAGTGGCCATGACAAAGCCCTGAACTCAATCTGATAGAAAATATGTAGGCAGAACTGTTTAAGCAAGGAAACCTACAAACCTGACTCAGTTACACCAGTTCTGTCTGGAAGAATGTTACAAAATTCCAACAACGTTTTGTGAGAAGTTTGTGGAAGGCTATACAAAATGTTTGACCCAACTTAACCAATTTTTAAAGGCAATGCTACCAAATACTTACAAAGTGTATGTAAACATCTGACCCACTAGGAATGTGAAGAAAGGAATATAAGCTGAAATAAATAATTCTTTTAACTATTATTCTGATATTTCACATTCTTAAAATAAAGTTGTGATCCTAACTGTCCTAAGACAGGGAAAGTTTTCTACAATTAAAAGGAATTGTGAAAAAAAAATATATATATATATTTGGCTATGGCTGACTTCAACTGTATTTTTATTCACCAAGTGGCATTCAACTGATTAAAATGTATAGTCAGGACACTAATAACATGAAAATCTACTATTAAAATGTGAAAAAAAAAGAAAAAAGAAAAAGTAAACTACTTCAAAGAGCTCTCATCAAAAAATCCTTCACTTGCAGCAATGACAGGTTTGCATATTCTTGGCATTCTAGCTGTCAGTTTGTCCAGATACTCGGGTAATATTTCACCCTATGCTTCCAGTAGCACTTGCCATAGATGTGGCTGTCTTGTTGGGCACTTCTCATGCACCTTACAGTCTAGCTGATACCACAAAATCTCAATGGGGTTAAGACCCATAACACTCTTTTCCAATGTAGAATTCAATGAAGCTGTCAGCTGAGGACATGTGAGGTGTCTATTTCTCAAACTAGAGACTCTGGTGTACTTATAATTAGTTGTACATCTGGCCTCCCACATCTCTTTCTGTCCTTGTTAGAACCAGTTCTCCATTGTCTTTGTAGACTGTAGTGTACATATTTGTATAAAATCTTTTTTTAATCAGTTTTTTTTTTGGCAATTTCAAACATTTTATAGCCTTCATTCCTCAAAACAATGACTGACAATGAGAGAAAGCTTTTTCTTTTTTGCCATTTTTGACCTAATATTGACCTTAAGACATGCCAGTCTAAAAACAAAACACAAAGACAACGTTAAACTTCATTAAACGAACCAAATAGCTTTCAGCAGTGTTTTGGCACTTTTCTACTGCACGTTACGGTTTGACTCGCCTCAACACTACTTTTCTGACCATGCATTTCCACTGCAGTTTAATTCCTCCTCAGCGTAAGTGGGATTATAGGCTGATTGTCATAGTTGTGTCGACTCTACAGCCGTGACATCATCTTAAAGACAACACAAACTGACCAAAACAATAACACAACCGCTAGCTGTTAGCTACTAGCTCATTGTGCTGCATAAAGCAGTCGTTGCATGGTGATTTTACACATGTGTAACAGTTAAATTGGCTTGGTTGTTTTAGAAGCAAGCTTCCAGTAGCTGGTCAACTAAATAAAGTGAAGCTTTCAAGCAGAGTATAGAGTTAACGTAACAAAACGTACCATCCTCCATCGTGGCTGAGTCCAGGGCAGATAGCGTTTCACCAGTTTAGATAGCGTCCATTTGGTCGAACCACTTCCACTTTTTCTTGATGGTTCTGTAGTCACTTTTAAGTTTTTTGTACTTTTCCCTACACTGTTGGTAGGTCCGGTGGTAGCCGTGTGCGGCCAACAGCTGAGACACTTCCTCAGAGACATTTCCGTTTTGCTCCTCGCTAACGAGTGGAACATCTGCACCTCGTTTATTGAACATGGCGTGGTTTTGTGCACAGAATTTCTTTTTTCATAATTTGAAAGTCGCGTGAACAAACGATTATCATTTGTTATCGCTGATACTAACATTCAAACTAGCGGGTTGATGTCGCGTGCCGGAAATCCAGTGACTCTGGTAGTGACGATTCTCCCTGACAAATCAGTGATCTGAAGGATTTTGATGAAGGATATCAGCTCGGCTCGCTTGGAACCTCGACCGAGGTGGTACTAAAAAAGGTACCAGGTATCATCCACAGTGGAAAATCCCCCAAAAATGCGAGCAGAGTCGTGTTGTACCATCCAGTGGAATAGCTCCATTAGATATAATGGCTAGTACCAAATTAGCAATTTAGCATGATTCCTCAAGGATGAGGTGTTTGAGTGATGGCTGCTTGAAATGGGGCCTGTCTAGATTTGATAAAAAATGACTTTTTTCAAATAGTGATGGTGCTGTATTTACATCAGTAATGTCCTGACTATACTTTGTGATCAGTTGAATGCTACTTTGGTGAATTTCATCCAATTTCCTTCCGAAACAGCAAAATCTGTACATTATTCTAAACTTTTGGATGCCAGTGTCCATGTATGTACTGAATTCAGTGATTAACTTCTTGACCATAAATTATGTTGTGTAGGTATGAGGTGTTTAGCTTAAATAAATTGGTGGCTGTGTTGTGTAAGTTACTTAAAATTTGCAATCCATTACATATTATTAATTACTTCTCTAAAATTGTAAGCAGATTAATTTACACATTAGTTTATGGGGAAAGTAATCACATTACTAATTACTTTACTTTTAAGTTACTTTCTAAAACCCCAACTAACACTTCACATTCAGAATAATGTCTTTATTTCCTTGTCCATTTACATCCGTAAGTCATATACTTTTCACTTAAAATGACTCGTTATGGTGTGCATAGTATTCAACTGTCACAAAATGCAAATAGTTGTATGTATGAGTGTAATTCATGTTTTAACCTGTTGATACGCCTCTCCTTTTTTAGCAAAAACCATGAAAATTACATACCTTAACTTAAATGGTTGTATTTACTAAACCCTTTGGAGTATGAACACAGTTGTTTTCAATGAACGCTTGTGTAAGGCGGGTGCCAGCGAGTCTGGGCTATTCCTCGACAAGACAAAAGGCTCTCATGAGAATTAACATTTGAACTATCTCTTGCACATGTAACAGCAACATCTGAGATGCAACAAACTGTGCAGCTAACACCTCTCTTCTACAGTCTCATCATCTCCCCCCCTTCTCCTCCTCACTTAAAGCTCACTAAAAACCTATGCAATGTGAAGTGTGTACAAAAAGTAACTATAACATGTTTGGTATCATTTAAAGTGTCTCAGTGCGCCTGGTAAACTGGTCTCATCCCCCTAGCTATAATGAAAAGCTAAAAGTAGTTATAAAATATGAGAGATGTGGTGTGACCCTTAAAGGTGTGCCCTCCCATAGATCCTCCATACCTACTATATGTAAATGTACAGGAACCCCCTCAATAGGGGACCAAAATCTAATTATAATGACAGACACCACCATTTGGTTAGCTTATTGAAATATTTGGGTATTTAAGGAGATGTGGCACATCGTTTATGATTCTCTGTAGTCAGACGATCCCACACGGTTTACTGTGTGTAATTTATATCAGGCAACTGCGATGAATTTATTATGTTACCTGGTCAGTAAATTGTAAACATTTGATTTTATTCTGACTGACTCTGAAATTGTTTTTCCCAAACAGATTAAACGATTCTTATGTTACCGCAAGTCTGCGTCAGATTAGTGACGACTAATATTTGGCATCAGTTCCAGTGTACTTGGTTTGCAAAGACAGAAAGTGTATTTCCGTTTAGAACAGCTAAATGCTGCTTGACCAATCTAAATTCGGGTGTGTCTTACCTCTGTTTTAATTTTATGTTTCTCCAGATAAGTGTACGCGGGAAACCACGACATGGCCAATCCAAAGCTATTACAAGAGAAGTTATGTTGGTCAACTTATATCTGTAATAGTGGCCGTGACCTCTACTGAAGAAAACGTTAAGTTAATTTCAAGTGTATGCAATTCCATGGGGGCTATACTGACGTATCTTTGATTGTGTATACGTGAACGTGGCCGATCTCAGGTAGGCTATATAGCAATTACCTATGTTTGATGATCCAATACTGGCCGCTTGTGATCGTGAGACCCGCAGTGTAGAGAAAACATGCGAGGACCTCAAAGCGACATAGTTTCCTAATCTGAATGGGTAAAATATAATTAAAGGAGTTAAAAAGAATAATCAAACATTCGCTCACTTTTAATGATGCTCAGATATCATTAAAACTTTTTTCATTTATGGAGTCAGATGAAATAATGAGGTAATACATAAGAGAAACTTTATTTAATTTAATCTTGTTGTGTTGCGTGAAAAAAAAGACAGTAACGCGCAGAGACCTTCACCCGTATTATTGGAGACCGGCCATTGGACCGATAAACGGGCTTACACTTGTAATGGACAATTGCCACAAGTGTGACGAACTGGATACATATGGCGATCGCGTTTTCATGACAAAGCTATGAAGTCCCGTTTTGATATTGCATGCTTTCATTTGTACTCCTGGCACAAATAACTGAATTGCTGATTCTGGAGCATTGCTATCGTGAAACGAGATCGGATATCAATGTTGAACATTTAGACATTTGAAAAGATGTATAATTTGTTAACATTAATTATATTTATAGACGGTAAATTATATATTAAATGTAAGCAGAGTGACGTCACTACCACGTGCGGGGGAATGCATATCAACAGGTTAAATGGATTCATGTAATAATATTATTTCAGTTATATGTGACTGTAATTAAAAGGCAAACTATATCTGCCATTTTGCCTCTGCCCCTTGACAAGTGTGATTTTTCAACATCAACAAGTCAACAATTTACTCAGGGTTGTTAAGAAGTGCAATTTATCTAAAAGGAACAGCTTACATTTACTCAAACATCTTTTATTTTCAACTTCTGTATCAGACTGTTCCTCAGATCCTGTGGCCTTTTGATATAGGAAAATGTTCAGTGGTTGCACACTTCAGAATCTCAGCCATCAGAGAGACATCCTACTCATTTGGCACACTGCTCTTTGCATGCTATGTTGCGGGGAAGTACATATTCAGATGCCGGGTTGACCTTTACAATTTGATATTTTTAGGCATAGGGCTATGACTACAGAAACGTCTGTTAAATTGACAAGAACCTACAAAATGATAAAAGACAAAAATATTCCTCTTCGTCTTTAAGTAAAAAATAATTAGAACTAAAGTAGATCTCAAATTGGAGGGACGGGAATAAGGGTACAAAGAGGAAAAGTGAGAAAAAGAACGAGAGAGAGAGAGAGAGAGAGAGAGAGAGAGAGAGAGAGAGAGAGAGAGAGAGAGAGTGTGTGTGTGTGTGTGTGTGTGTGTGAGAGAGAGGTAAGATGAGAAAACATTCTGTTTTTATTCAGACAAATAGAGTCAGATGGTGTAAAGCCCTACAGAGAAGAAGCATTAACAATTCATAAAGGTTAAAATAACTGTTTATTCTGAAGATTTAAACAAAGGATGCTAAGAATTTCCCTGTTGTATTGCCATCTGAAGCAATTAAATCAGAAACACAAGCTAAAGTAATGTAAACACACACTTGTGCACTTACAGTATAAGCCACTGAAATTTTTTCACACAAACATACATGCACAAAACGTTACATTTTGCTCAGTCAAGTATCATTTTCTTAGTAGGTGTTTGCAACTTTAAAACAAGCTGTTTCTTTAAATTAGTTGTCATTACTGTGTAATGAATCACAGTTTAATTTAAAATATGAGCATGTTTTGTGTGGCAACCAGCCTTTGAATATGCTCTCCCTCTCTCATGCACAATCAATAAATCATAAAAATACACAAGCTACAAGCAAAAACACAAAATCATGGGACACGAACACAGATAATTAATAACCACAAATGTATTATTCATTTAAACACACACAAACAACACACAAATAGACACACACTTTCAAAGTATTTTCATAAATTTTTCATTGTGCATAGAATAAGGACAGCTATGTGCTCATGTGTACCTTCCCTTCATCACGGCCTGCTGTTTGATAGAAGTGAGCAGTACATTTCAAGAGCCTGTCTTAGATTTGCAGTCTAAGTTTGTTACATGTAAGGTTTTCAATACAGTCTCTTAAAAAAGGTATTCAGGCCCCTAACAAATTCTCTAATTTAACTAAAATATAAACAGTGTTGTTTATACAGTAAGTTAGTATAAAAAAGTAATTCAGAACAAATGACTAATTACTACTCTAAAACTTGAATCACAATACTGACTATACCGATTACTTTATTGGACAAGTAATCACATTACTAATTTCTTTTAATTAGGGCTGGGAAATTGTATGTGTATATTTCTGCAATTAATAGTTGCCATTAAATGTGTAAAAACAGAGTGAATGTAATTAATGCAGTCCATTTTTTCTCACTTCCTGAAATGTTACTAATATTTTTACCCACTCCCTGTGGCAGAAATGGCCATATATATATATATATATTAACTTCAAGGAGGTACATTCTCGACTGCACATCCTAGCACAGAAACTGATCGTATGACGCATATCCTGGGCATAATAAACATGAGAGTGGATAATCTGTACAGAGAATGAAGACTTCACCTGCAAGTGGTGAGCCAGTTGTGGGAAAGATAGAGACAAGCTGCAGAATCACTTGACATCACCCGAAACGCTTAAACTTCAGGATTCAATTTGTTTTATATCTGTTTGTATAATGTCTAATAATGAATTGGCAATGTAGGCTTAAATTCATCTTGCCAAATAAGCTTGATATGAATTAAATCTGGTCATTTGATCCAGTTATTTTTTTAAATCCACTCGAAAACGGCAGAATATTTTTCCCATCTTTAAACATGCTCACTGATTTTATGGCATGTATACATATACTTTTTTCTAGTGCGGGTAGATAACTTCTGAATTGTAATCTGGTACAGATTACAAATTGTATGTCTAAAATTACAATCAGTAACATAATCTCCTGGATTATATATGTTTGGTAATCCAATTTGATTACTTTTAGATTACATCTAACTGTTGTTTTTTTATTTCACAAGCATTTGAGCAGGATAATCGCAAACATTTTGACATATGGTTGCTTCAATGCTTTATGAAAACTTACTAAATGGAACAAAATATGACAATTGATATTATTTTGTTTTGTGTTTTTGGGCTTTGCTCTTCATTTGTCTGTTATTGTGTGGAAAAAAAGGCACCTAACGGGCCATAAAACACAAAAAAACATTTGAACCGATATGTATTTTTTGTCAAGATGGCAGAAAAAGTATAATGTGAATTATTCTTATTTAGAAGAGGATTAGGAACAGGAAAAGGAACTATTGTCTTCTAGGTTTGTAATGTTTTTGTAAAGGCTTCCAGAATTAATAATTAGTGAAGGTCACTGGATATGATATAGACATAGTATTTCATAGCTATACGTCAGCAGTAATTATAGTTACGTGCATAGTTATTCGTCATGGGATGACATGGTGTAATCGTTTGAGCGGCACAAATATTTTTGCACAAATTTTGAAGCATGGATCACAAATATATTTCACATGGTGCTAAAAGAGTTTTCCCCCATGTTTTTACCCATGATGATAGAGCTCTAGAAAGTTTAAAAGGTTTTGTTATGGGAGCATTTTTAGAATTATGGACGGGTACCCCCAGGGTCCGTTTAACATATGCGGTCTTACTCAGGCAATTTCGGCTATACAAAATCATCAACAGTATGTTTGCTAAAAGATCAGACCAGTTATATTTGCAAATCGATATCACCAAAAAATCTAAATCAAAAGTTAAAAACAGAAGTGCACTCATTTAAATTTATGAAGTAGAGTACATAATCAATCTTTGAAATAACTTAAACTTTAAAGTACTAATGCAATTGGTTCTGCACTTAATGTATGTGCACAAACACTGCGAAAATGAAATGTATATTTGTGCATTTTTATGCATTTGATGGGCAAAGCCCTTACAAAGAAACAGTGACACGTGGTTATATGATACACAGAGTGATAATTCAAATAATTATTAAAATGGGTTTCTCAGGAGTTGGCTAGATATGCAATGTGAAGATGAGGAAACATGAAAGCATACCTACAAATGTTTCTTTAGATTATACATTGAATGATTTGCTATGGACAGTATACAGTATAAGTTTTGGAAGGCCGAGTTTACATTGCATAGTAATATATTGTGTCTCCTTAAAAGTGAAATTACTTTTCCAAATGTAGTGGTCAAACCACTGAGTAAGACCTTTTTATCTTTAGTGAAATTATAGCCACCTGACTAGTGGCTAATATAAGGTCTGTTTGTGCAATTCTACAACCCTCCCAATCCCCTACACGCATCTTCTGAAAACACTAGAAAACTTGCTGAACTTATGGTTTATCTGCGGTAGGCTGATTCAGAATGAAACATTTTAATGTTTAAAAAAAGGATTGAGGGTGGAGGTGTCAATAAACTAGAAGTTAGAATTAGAAGTGACAATAATCTGATTACTAGTATTTTAAAATGTAATTTAATCTAAAAGTAATTTATAGGTGCGTAGGAAACAAGCTGTAGCAAAGTGTATTACAAAACGTATTTATGGTAAAGTTTCGGTCGCATGACACGACACATAGTGCAATAGCATTACATTTAAAAAATCAATGCCATTGCTATCAGATTGATAAGTGCTGGTAGGGTCATTCAGAAGTTTTTGTGAGAGGATCTCTTGATGGTAATTTTTCATATTTTAAACCACTATGGACCCTCCCTTATCCGCAGATTTAATAACAATATCGGGGTATACGATAGATTTTTTTCTCACTAGACAATAACTTGTGAGGAAATTTGTGAGGAAATGACATCTTGTTCCATCATTTGATAAAAAGTATGAATTGAATGTTCAGAAACATCTGGATAAAATTTACTTTTTGGTCTATAAGGTGTGGTAGGTTGGGAAATATTAGTCGAAACAGATTTTGAAAAAAAAACAAAAACATTTGCAATTATATTTTCCTGTAACATTTGAACAAGTCTTCTTTAAGACTGAAGCAGGTTCTCTTGCAGTATTTCCCTATATTTTGCTCAATCCATTCTTCCCTAAATTCTATTATATATATATATATATTTCTCAACATAAAACCAATGTCACCTAACAATAATAGATTTTTAGTTCCAGTGTTTTAAAATAAAATATAAAAACAGAATGAAAATTCATTGCACCATTTGTAGTTCGGTATTATGAGAGAATTGGTCAGGGGTCGAAATATTTTGAAAGGCACAGCATACATATACATATATATATATATATATATATATATATATATATATATATATATATATATATATATATATATATATATATATATATATAAACGTCCCTTTTTCAGGACACTGTATTTTAAAGATAATTTTGAAAAAATCCAAATAACTTTACAGATCTTTATTTAATGGGTTTAAACAATGTTTTCCTTGCTTGTTCAATGAACCATGAACAATTAATGAACATGCACCTGTGGACCGGTCGTTAAGACACTAACAGCTTACAGATGGTAGGCAATTAAGGTCACGGTTGTAAAAACTTAGGACACTAAAGAGACCTTTCTACTGACTCTGAGAAACACCAAAATTAAATGCCCAGGGTCCCTGCTCATCTGTGTACACGTGCCTTAGCCATGAGGACTGCAGATGTGGCCAGGACAATAAATTGCAATGTCTGTACTGTGAGATGCTACAGGGAGACAGGAAGGACACCTGATTGTCTTCGCAGTGGCAGACCACGTGTAACAACACCTGGACAGGATCGGTATATCTGAATATCACACCTGCGGGACAGGTGCAGAATGGCAACAACAACTGCCTGTTACAACTGTTACACCAGGAACGCACAATCCCTCCATCAGTGCTCAGACTGTACGCAATAGGCTGAGAGGCTGGACTGAGGGCATGTTTAAAAGCAGGTCCTTACCAGACATTACAGTCGTCACCTATGGGCACAAACCCAGACAAGACTGGCAAAAAGTGCTCTTCACTTACGAGTCACGGTTTTGTCTCACCAGGGGTGAGGGTCGTACTCATGTATATTGTCAAAGGAATGAGTGTTACACAGAGTCCTGTTGTCTGGAGCGGGATTGATTTGGAGGTGGAGAGTCTGTCATTGTCAGGGGCAGTTTGTTACAGCATCATCGGACTGAGCTTGTTGTCAGTGCAGGCAATCTCAACGCTGCGCATTACAGGGAAGACATCCTCTTCCCTCATGTGGCAACCTTGCTGCAGGATCATCCTGACATGACCCTCCAGCATGACAATGCCACTAGCCATAGTGGTCATTTTGTGCGTGATTTCCTGTAAGACAGGAATGTCAGTGTTCTGCCATGGCCAGCGAAGAGCCCGGATCTTGTCTGGGACCTGTTGGATTGGAAGGTGAGGCTATTCCCCCCAGAAATGTCCAGGAACTTACAAGTGCCTTGGTGGAAGAGCGGGGTAACATCTCACAGCAAGAACTGGCAAATCTGGTGCAGTCCATGAGGAGGAGATGCACTGCAATACTTAATGCAGCTGGAGGCCTCATCAGATACTGACTGTTACTTTTGATTTTGACCACAACCCCCTCCACTTTTTATGCTCATACAAATATTTACACGTGTTAAGTTTGCTGAAAATAAAAGCAGTTGAAAGTGAGAGGATGTTTCTTTTTTTGCTGAGTTTATATACCTTCCAGTTGTAATGTATTATAATGTATGTACCTATATGTGCTTGTGTATATATATGTGATGTACATGTTTCACTTTTCTGTATTTATAGGTGTTTTCTAGAGATCCTCTATTTAATTGATTGTTATTGGTTATGATACGTTGTGGTCATCAGATGCGCTAAATGGTTATTAAGTATTTTATATTTTATGCTATTGCACAACTTCTTTCTTTTTTTTTGACTTTGCAACATGTCCATATTTAAATAATTAACCAATTATTTAAACCATTGTTTTTGAAAGTATCTAAAAAACTACCTACTGGCATCAGTCTTTAACGGATTTAATGATATGTTCGTTCTGCTGTTGTTTGTAACACAAGCGCTGAGGGGCATCCTTACCTTATGAGGAACAGAAGGCCCACCTCCGAAGGGTGCCAGGCTGGCTGGAGGGTCCGTGATGTAGGTCTTTTTTGGAGGGATGGGCTGGTAACCTTGGCTGGCAGGAGGAGGAGCGTGGTGACTTGGTTCAGCTCTCCATGTGTTGTGGCCTCCATAACCAGGAGCTCCACCATAGTGCTGGTCCTGGTAGCCTCCTGAAGGAGTTGGGCAGAATCCTGGCTGCGGAGGCCCGTACGCGAAGTCAGGGGCTCTGGGTTGAGCCGGCATGTACTGAACTTGGGCTGGGGTGCGAATCGGCTGCTGCTGGGGCCCAGAATGGGCTGCTCTGACCTGAACATTGAAGGTGGGTTGGCTCGGGGTGGAGGCGGTGGTGTAGGATGCTGGGACAGGTTGGGGAGTGGGCTGGTATTGAGGGCGTGGAGCAGGGGAAGCCGCAGGAGAGACAGTTGGAGGGGCCTGTGGTTTCGGGGTGGATTTCTTGGTGGCAGTTAGAGGAGGTTGGTTTGGAATAACCATGCGCCTGTAGCCTGTGACAGGGGCATTGGAGCCTGACGCAGC
The DNA here is from genome assembly GCA_032164185.1 of Moxostoma hubbsi. NCBI lineage: Eukaryota > Metazoa > Chordata > Actinopteri > Cypriniformes > Catostomidae > Moxostoma > Moxostoma hubbsi. Next base: position 26,085,901 of record JAVLUX010000010.1, read on the forward strand.
TGGGTTGGCAGAATTCTGTAAGAAATAAACATTACATTTAATACAACATTTACATAATGTTAGAAACACATGGTACTCTAACACAGAAAGCTCCTGAAAATCTTTTGGCATTATAAGATTCAAACATGCTTCACTCAGAGATGGCAATTTCATAGTCAAGTGCGTGATGTGCGTTCTGGCGCACTATGGCTGGTAAATGCTGCACACTGGGGGAGGTTGAGAGCAGTCCCCAACTCTCTGTAAACCACTTTGAATGGATATATCCAGAAAAGTGCTATATAAATGTAAGGAATTATAATTTATTAGGGTAACTATTACTTTTGCTGTTGCTCATACTTAGTGTTACTGATTTGAACAGACCGTTAAAGTGGCTTCCATCTAACTCGCATTAGTTTTGCTGAATACAATGAACTTCATGGTGTGAAGCATCAGTGTTGTTCCCAGCTTCCGTCAAGTGATGTAACTGTAGACTGTAAATTATTCAAACAATTTCAACTTTTACCTCGTTGCCACTGACCTTTTGAAGCAGCAGCCAATGATTACTGGCCAATTTGCAACGTCTGTTTTTGCAATGACAGTTCTAACTTTAAACCCTAGTGATTTTCACACCCTTCTTTCTACCTCACTAATGATGGGAACTTTATGAAGAGATATTATTTTTTTCATAATTTATTTATTCATAAATATTTACCTTATTGTTTCCGAGCATCCAGAGAACTCAGACCTTAAATAATAAAATTCACCAACCTAACCCTAAACCATCTAAAGACACTTGTCTTGCTATAGATAAAAGCAGCGCTTGACACTGCCTTTGAATACTGTGTTGATTCCCCGGCATAAGCCATGTGGAAGCCCCTTAAGTCTTAAACTTCCACGCCTAAATTGTCCGGCATTATATGCAACTGACATGAATGATACCAAAATCATGATGCTTATTGAGGAGAGATATGCCATTACTTTTAGACGCAATCACACTTATAATTTTTGCTCAATAATAAAATGTTTTTTACATTGAAAAAGGGGACTTAAGTATCACATAGACTTGGGGGTAGGCTCTTTTTACTTGGGCTAAGTTATCAACACCCTTGTAAGTAAGAGTAATATGCTAAAAACACTATGAACACACAAGACACCGCTTATGGTGTCACCATTACGTCTGGGTGCGTTTCCCAAAAGCATTATTAGCCAACTATGGTCACCAGTTCCACCATTACCAACACATTTCAAGTTCAGTTCCAGAAACCACCCTCCACCTGTGGTTAGAAGAATAGTTAGTTGTTAGTTTGCTGTGTGGACATCATTTTACTGTAGCATTTCGCTGTGGCTTCTATACATTTTAATGTATAGCTCTTATTTTGGCAAGACATTTACCCCATTTACATGCACTTAAGAAAACTGCTTATTTCGGGATTTTCAAGAAAGCAGCTTTCTGAAAACCTTACGTAGACACAAATGCATGTTAAGAGAAAGCACTTTAACACACACACAACTTGTGTCTGAGAAAACAACTTATGAGTCCATGTTAATGCATAAGTGAAGTTCTTATTTGGTTTTGAAAAGTGTGCATGTGCGTCGGGGGAACCCCGAAGTCTGAGGTAAAGGGAAAACTCACTATTGCAATGCAATCATTTGTCACATTAAATAGTGCATTCAGCTTTCGTATCTTCAGCAGCTTTAGTTCATTAAACAGCTTTCTGGAGTACGTGTAAATAAGCTATTAGATAGATATTAATATCCGATGAAGCTATTAATCCAAAATTACTTATCAATTAAATGAAAAGAAAATGTTAAATATGATGTGAGGTTTATGCTTTAATAAAGATATAAACCATAAACCAAAGAAAAATAAGAAAAATAAACTTAATTCAAAGGGAGAACAAGTATATTTTTTCTTACCCCACTAGCAAATAGTTGTTTTAAGTATACACCTCAAAAGATGTACTTAGATTTCTCTGAAAAAAAGACAGAGCATCTAATTTAATTTCTCAAGTAAATGTGTCTTGCTTTAAGGATGTTTAGATATTTTACATTTAACATTACAAATTTACACTATAATTTTACATTTAACAAGACAGCGAGAAATTGCTAAAAAGCTTGCAGGCAGAGGATCATTCTGGTATGTAATTGGCTAGTATGCAATGGTAGTTAACATGTAACAGTGAGAGGTGGTCCTAGGGAACATCATAGGGTGTAGTCTCACAGTACAAGTAATTATCAAGAGCATCCACAGCAGATCAATCCACAGGACAAATGCAACAACCATCAGTTGGCCATGACCAGATCACAGCCATAAACTACAGCTAATAAAGCTTTGAGATTTAGAGCTAAGAGCATCGTATAAATTGTTTTGGTGGCAAGAAAAAGTCATGGGCAGCTTGACAGGGGCAGAGACAACTGTGCTGATGTAAGCTGGCTGCACGTTGTGGAGGCTAAATCAGAAAGATTTGCATTTTTGGATTTCCAGTGCAGTATTCCTCTGTGCCTTGGCTCTGTGGCTCAACACAGAGAGGTCTATTCAGTGTCCAACAATGGCCGTCTCACAGAGCCTGAGGACATGCTTGTTTTTGAAGATGTAAAAAGTTGATCAAAATCACAAAAGGCACTAATCAAGTGAAAACCAAGATCAGTATCAATCTTTTGAGAGCATTTGGTGCTTTGTAGGATTGCATTAAGAGATATTTCCATTTTATAATATTTAGCTAAATTTAGTCATCTTTAGAAGATTCTGTCATAACTAACTGGAGACTCTAATTTCATGATGAAATATTCAGTAATACACTCCATGATAACACACCATTGCCTCAATGTGTCTATGAGGCGAATGTGCCTAAAAAAAAAAAAAAAGATCTTGTGGTGACGCCCATCTCTCCTTAAATTCAGGCAGGAAGTGTTTGGTTGAACAAGGAAAGGCACTGTTGCATCATGCACTTTATATGGGATTCATGGTTAAGGCTGCTTGCTGGATTAAGTTGGTCAGAATTTTTTTTACAAACCTATAATGTACGGTTAAAACTGCTCATGAAATGGCTTTTCAACACATGGTTTTATGCGGTCAGTTTCAACGATCATAGGTTTAATCATTTGAAATAGAATGGGAATTGTAAGGAAATTAAAGATTCTGATTCAGATTCTATGTAACAATTCCATTAAAGGGATAGTTCACCCAAAATTTAAAATTCTCTTATCATTTACTCACCCTAACGCTATCTCAGATGTGTATAACTTTTTTCTTCTTCTGTTGAACACAAATGAAGATTTTTTTAAATAATATGTCAGTTCTGTAAGTTCTTACAATTTTGAAGCTCCAAAAAGCACATAATGGCAGCATAAAGTAATTCATATGACTCCAGTTGTAAATCCATGTCTTCAGAAGCGATATGACAGGCGTGGACGAGAAACATCAATATTTAAGTCCTTTTTACTATAAATTCTCCTCCCTACCAGTAGATGGCAATATTCAGGAGATTGCGAATTGCCAAAAACTAAAAAAGAAGAATGTGAAAGTGAAAGTGGAGATTAATAGAAATAAATATAAAATTCTAACATACTGTATTAACAACTGTGCAAATGTGAAAATATTGCTAAAGTAGAGGGCATAAGTAAATTACTCCAACAAGGTGACTGTGCCAGTAACAATTTAATATTAGAAAATCAAAGTCAAATAACAAAGTCTGTATCAAATAGATCATTAGTGTTAAATTCTCTGATGACCTACAAACTAGCTGTCATTAACCTATGCTTTTCTTTTTAGGTTACTGCCTTAAGCCAGAGAATGAGAAATCAATTACTGTCTCAATCACATGATGAGAGGGATGAAGCAACATGCTTGAAGGACAGGCATGCTCTCTACAGACACAAATGCGACCTGTTATAAGGGTTCACAGTGCTCTTGCGAAGTCAGAAAGGGGGTTTTGGTGACACAGTGAGGGTGATTAAAATCAAGGTAACCAATCACAGCAGTTTATAAACCTAACCAAGCAATGCAGGCTCCCCGTCACGTTCCATCTTTACAATTAAACAGCAGGAAAATTAAAAAGTCATCTGTTCTTGTCCTTGGATTCACATGCAAAAACAAAGGACGGGCGTTAAAGAAGGACAAACTTTATTCTTCTCTCATCTCAATGTGCTAAGCTGCTTGGAGAGAAGCCTGCCGTGTTGGCCATTAGAATGAGAAAAATGATTAATGACACGACGGTCTCAGTTTGTTTTTATCTTAAATAATACCTTAAGCCTCATGACACAAAAGTCAGATAGATTAAAAAAAGGCCCCATGAAAAATTTCACACTCTTAACTACAATTTCCGTCTCACTGATTAGGGCTGATGTTTCTGTCTGCATGCAAATGTAAAATACCCTAAACGTGCCCTTCAGGAAGTGAAATTACTCAATTTAAATGTTTCATGCTATTTTAAATACTTGATATTATTAATTTATCTATAAAGACCTTAAAACCTAACATTTACTTAACAGAGGGCTGGAAATGCAAATAGGACACACACAAAAAATGACACCATAACAGAACATTTTACAACCATAAGATTAGAGGAGAAGAAATCACTCCTTTATGTGAGGGTAAAACCATGGGGTAAGATTGGAATGAAATGGCACATCACAGATTTCCTTGTACAAACAAATTAAGAAGTTCTGTTGTACAGATGAAGTCTTTAAACTACGTCAACATACCCAGCAAGGAACCAAGGAAATATGCACATCTGTTCACAACTTCTGGGTGATCAGAATTTTCCAAATTAGTTTTAAAAGGCACTTTTATATATTTGCAGTGGGACATAGAACTTCTAAAACATGTGGCCAGCAACTGTATTTGATAGTATCACAATATTAAATATATGAATGGGTTCTTTGATTAATGCATACTCTCCTAAATCTTTTACATAATTTGTGTAAACTATGTTTTTTAAATATTCTATAATATATTGCAGATGAGGTCTGATGATTAGGATGTAAGTCACCAAGCTAGATACATCTTTTGCACTGTGAACAATCAATGGATAAGCTTTCTACCAAAACTTAAACACCTTCAAACATGGAACATCTGAAGCATATTGGTTTGTGGTTGTCCCTGTCTTATGTTTGTTGATCATGTATGGTACACACGTTTTAATGCCTTGCAAACTTATAGCTACACTATTAAAGATTTATTTGCTAGAAATGAACGAAATTAAATTTTTGAGCAAGTACACCAACTGCAAACCATCTGCAAACCATGTTTTTGCCTTACCCGATTCGCTATGGTAAGTCTATAATAATGATTTATATTTTAGAGCTTTCGGAACAGATTTGGCAGGATATTGGATACTTCTGTCATTGGTCTGTATATGTTTACGTCACATCCATAAATAAAGGTCCAGTTACTACAGCACGTGTATATGTACAGTGATTTGTGTGGCAGTAGTTTGAAGCTGAAAGCTTGTAGTCACCAAAAAATTGTGACACTGACCATGGATTAGGGTTGCTCCGATTCCAAAATTTTGGCTTCAGTACAATACCAGCCCTGGTACCTTGGTATCGATACTAACCTTTTTAAATTACACCGAAAATTACTTGTATAAAAGAACTGCATAAAGTCTTACAGATCCAAATTATGCCATTTCTGTTTTAATTGTTTTGTATTCCATGTTTAAGGTTTTAATTAAATGTTATGATCAAATTGTGTTTAATCAAATACATGCTGTACAGATTTAATCAAATGAAAATATAATACTTTAAAAAAGAAATAAATGAGAAAAAAAGAAATATATATACATATTTTTGGTAAAAAACAAAAAAGATGCACAACAGAGCTTTACAGCATTAATGAAAACATTAAATGAAAAAAAATCTGATTACCTGAGGCAAAAGGCTGCCTTGTCTCAATCACAACATGCTGATATTCAGTACACTTGCTTATGTGATATTGCTTACGTGATATTGCTTACAGATAATAATACTAATAATAAAACCATTTAATATTATATTATTGTTATAGTTATAGTATAATTGCTACTACGTTGAATATTACACTTTTATACAGAAGTAATATTTTTATTTCGTAATGTCTTCAGTTTCACGCAATCAGTTGAACAGTGCTCATATTTCAGCAAGACTTTTATTTTGAAAGATCTTTGAAGTTCTTCCTGTTTTTTAATTGTTTGTTATATCAAACTTCCCGTGACTCACAAGCTGAAATCTCCGAGCTGCAGTGGAGAAAGAGTTCATTATAGAGTTCACAGCCATTTATACACTCAACACACTGATCTGTGGCTCTGCAGATGGACACTATTGGACACACTGCATGAACATCAAGCATTGGTAGTGTGTGTTGTGTTTGTGTATGTGTTCATGTGCATGCCTTTGTGTGTGTGTGTGTGAGGAGATGACAGGGCAGAGAGGCACCTCTTATACATACTGTGGCACGCAGCGCATGTGACTGTATAACATTGAATTAAATGACATCCATCTGTTGTATAAATGATCACACTTGGCCATATAAAAGCTTTTTTAATTATTATTTTTAAATGGTCTTTGCTAATGACAGCATCATTTAATATGGTACAGAAATTAACAACAAAATGATATCGTTTCGATAAAAATATTACAGTATCGCGATATTTCATTAGTACCAGTACACTGCGCAACCCTACCATGGATCATTCAAAAAGGTAACCCTCTGGGGAATCACCCATTTTTTAAAATAAAAAAACCTCAAACCAAGAAGAGTCTGCAAGCAAAAAGGTAAAGTGACATAGCCCGTAATAAAACACAAAACTTTTCATAGGTGGCAACAACTCAGAAATCTTAAAGGATTTAAAACCAAGTTTTTCTTGCAGGACAGGTAAGATATTGAATTAAACCTATATTTAGTCAGGTAGCTCTCTTAGCATGGTAGTTTGTTAAATTGTGAGCCACTCTAATGGGGTATTTTATAGTGGATTGTGGTACTGCAGTGCTTTTAATGTAATTTTCTAGGAAGGAAGGACAATGGGAAAAAAATACTTTTATGCTTGTACCAATAATAGAATAAGTAAAAAAGTTATAGAAAACTCAATGTTTAATGAAACATGACACAAAAAATACACCCACTGAGCACTTTATTAGGAACACTGGTACAAGTACTTAATTATGTGATTATCCAATCATGTGACAGCAGTGCAATGCATAAAATTGTGCAGATATGGGTCAGGAGCTTCAGTTAATATTCACATCAACCATCAGAATGGGGAAAAAAACGTGATCTCAGTGATTTTGACCATCGCATGGTTGCTGGTGCCAGACAGGCTGGTTTGAGTATTTCTGTAACTGCTGATCTCCTGGGATTTTCATGCACAACAGTCTCCAGAGTTTACCCAGAATGGTGCTAAATAATAATAAATAAAAAACATCCAAACACCTTGTTGATGAGAGAGGTCAATGGAGAATGGCCAGACTGGCTCGAGCTCACAGAAATGCTACGGTAATTTATTGTTGAGTTCTGGCATGTAAAATAGGAGGATTATATGTGTCAAATGGTGAATATGTTATAAATGTGTCTTCGTGACCATTCTTTGGAGATAAAATGGAAAATTTGAGAGGGAAATCTGATTTAAGATTATCTCTTTCGCATATTACATTTCTCCACATCATTTATTACGTTTGTTACAAGCATCAAGAGCAGTGCATATGACCAACTGCTGTGAACCAACATTTGAAACCATATGGGTATCGTGCAAGTACAAATGCACACACCAGCTTTGCGGAAAGGTCAAAGAATCAGTGAATCATATATGTTATTGTGTGTGAAGTGAACCAGCAGTAGTCCAGCAAGCGTCTCTCAACTTTGATCTCTAAAAGAAACAACTTTTTCCTGTTAAACACATGATTTAGATTGACTTTTACAAACAACTCAAGTGTGAAATTTCTCTGAAACTCCAAGGAAAGGCTTTTTGACACATTAGAATAGATTAGGAGAGAGCGTGTAGGGCCCCGGGGCCTGGGTAAATCTGTTAACTTTGCATTTCAAACCAATAGGGGTGATGGGGGGACTTTCTACAGCACAAAGAGAAATCTCCACCACTACAAAGAGAGAAGTTCCTCACACCATCACTTCTGCTATCTAAAGTACATATGCTTTGTGTTTTAATCAAACGGCAGGGAGTTTTGCCTCAGGCCTGCAGGTCAAGCAGGATCAGAGTTTGAAGGAAGGATTATAAGGGGAATTAGGCCAGACCTTGCACTATGATATTATATCAATATCTGGATCATGATGATATTGTGATTCTTTCTTTTTAGTGCATTGTGATTCTAAACTGTGATATATGCGATCCTTTAATCACTTGTTTCTCAATTATCTTCATTGGAATTTAGGGCTTTGCACAATGAGTGTTGAACTTCAAACTTTGAAGCTTTGAGCATGTTGGTGTCCTCAAAAAACAAACAAACAAACAAACAAACAAAATACATGACATGACATGAGGGAACCAAGTGTACCTTGGTTCCAGTGTGTTTATCATGACCCTTGCAGTCTACAAAACTTTACAGGCAGAGATCCTTACAAATAAATTAGTAAGGATCAGTTAGAGATTTTGATTTATTTTTAGTTAGAGACTTGTATTCTAAGCTTGTACTGAATTGTCAATAACTGAGTGTTGACGAATGCCACATTTTGCCTTCTCACAGACTTGACAGTAGGTCAATCTCTTTTTTTTTGCAAAATATAGTGAAATGTCAAATATGTAACAAAAATAATGCATTGTTGTGAGAATATCAATACAGTACTGCAAAGTAAAAGTGTCCAATACTTTAAAGTATTTTTTTCCACCCACACCTCAATGGGCACCGGTACAGTGTCTGTCGGTCATCTATTGGTACATTTGTTCTGTTTCGCTCTTCCATATTGCAGTCAAAATCAGTGAGACATAGTAATTGTCATCTCTTTAGAATCTCTAATGCACTTGCGCAATAAAAGGCAATCAGTCATGGAGTAATGTGACTATCTTCTTCCACACACATTAAAAAACAATCTCTTCTTTCCACACTCAAGCAGTTATGGGTTCCCGTCTTAGAAAATAGGTTGAGATAAGTTATTAAATATGATTCAAGATGCTCCACTGACAAAGGACCCCATGCTGTTTTGAATTTTTCCACATTTAAATATAAAAGAATACATAAAAAAGTGGAAAGGCTTGTGTAAGACAGAGTTTAGCCTTAACATGTAAAATTCTTTCAATAATCAAATGTCAATCTCTGTAAACAACTTGAAACAAATTCTTTAGTCTGAGAGGAAATGTTTTCAATGGGAAAACATAATAATAATAATAATAATAATAATTATTATAATAATAATAATAATAATAATAATAATAAACTAAATATAAAGCTATTGACTATAAAAATATGACATAACAGAAGTTTACAACAATATATTCAAACAGCCTAAATAAAAATGTTTCTGGACCTCAAATTAAAGTGTGGGGAAATCCACTTATTCACATGGTAACAGCAACTTCTCTGATTGGTAAATGAATCTCCCTTCAAGATGACTCGGATATTACTTTCAAACGTGTTATTTACAGGAGTTTCTGTGGATGACATTGGACAAAATCAATCAAATGTAGAAACAAGGAGGTGTTGCTTCATCCAGTAAAAAAGAGAAGGGTTTTGACAACATGTTTTTCAAGTTATATTGACCACAATGAGTGTGAATATTCACAAGCCACAGCTGACTAGCACTGGATTAGCAAGATCCCCAGCTTAACGTCAAATGTGTTCATATATTTCTAAACACAGTGACCCTTACTTTAACCACACAATTTGTGTAGTGGCCAATATTTTTATACGGTATTTATGCAGTATAATTTCCCACTTCATAACTGTCATTTATTTGAATATAAATTACATCCTGTTCGCTGCCGGATGAAGAGAGTGCCACACAAGAGAGTTTTTATAAAGTAATAGTTAAAAATGTAATAATTTGATACAATAAATAATGATTAAATTGTGTTATTGTATCATTACTGTTGTTTAATTATAAATCTTTTGGTGTGACATTAGTTTATATGAATAAAAATGAATGAATTAATCCTCAACTATTTATTTTTCTTCAAAATAATATGGCACTTTACTCATGTGTAAGCTCATACTTTGACTAGGGGGAAACTATTAAAATAAAAGATACATCTATATTGTTAGAGCTTTGTCTTCTTGCTGATGTTTATTTGCCCTGCGGGTGATGCTGAGAGCATTACCTCTTGTTCATTCTGTAGCGTGCAGTGTGTGTGACTGTATATTATTTAATTAAATTACATCCTTCTGCAGTTTAATGATCACATCTGGACAAATCTAGAGGTCTTTTATTTTATTTTCAAACTGTCATTAATTTAATCTCAAAACTGTCACATCTCATATCATTTTGCTAATGACAGTATACTGTAATATGGTACTGAAATAAGCAACAAGACAATATTGTTTTTTTTTTTGGTATTGTGGTACAACTAGCACACAGAAGTCTCACACAACAGGACAGCAGTTTAAGCTTCATATCATATGTATTTAAAATAATTGTAACTCATTACAATTATTTGAAGCTTGTGTACATTTTCAGCTTCACACTAAGCTAAAATACTACTTCTAACCATTTTACATGCACACATTACCAGACACGATCATATTTTTTTTATCAAGAAAATTCACGTTGGATCATAATTTCTTTTTTCTAGTAAGACTTTTGATATTAATGCAAAAATCATATTCTTTTTTCCAGTAAAAATATCTAAAAATCCTTTCCTTTCCTACACATTGATGTATCTTGTTTTAGAAACAACACCGGATAAGATATATAGGTTTTTCAAAGAGTATATTTTTAACATATGTAATTTGTCTTACTCTAATGGCAGATTTTTTAGAGTCAAAGCAAGTGAAAAAATCTACCAGTGCTGAAGAAGTAATCCAAAGTATTTAGAATACATTATTGTCCATGAGTAATCTAAAGGAATACGTTACAAATGACATTTTATAGCATGTATTCTGTAGTGGAATACATTTCAAAGTAACCCTCTCAACCCTGTTGTATATATATATATATATCAATTTTTATTGTTATTTAGTGTTCCTTTTATAACATTTTACTTTGTGTTAGCGCTAGTCAATACTGCTGAAATGGGGAAAAGTCCATTTCAAGGCAAGTCAGTCCACTCGGCAGCCATCTTTGGAACGCTCCCGGGCAGCAATTTTCTATGTAAACAAGCTGCATGAAATTACAGCTTCTATCTACTTGAATGGGGAAAGACTGAAATCTCCAAAATGGTTGGTCTAGACTATGATCAAAGAACATATTTCAAATCAGCAGTAAAATCGGACAACAATGGTATTATACTACATTGTGCTTCTTTACCACAGATCACACTAAAAAACGCTATTTTCCCGGCTGGTCTACCTAATGTGCAAATGCGTTCCGGAGTTGATTGACAGGTGATTTCTGTATCTAAAAAGTGATTGGTTTATTGTACCTGTAAGGCAGTACTTCCTTTTCTACATCTGCAATATTGGGCATTACAAATTCTCCTATTCATTTTAAAACAAGTGGTCCATCTTGGGACAATCTTTTTCTCTTTACCTCTTCTGAGTGCCATAATCCATTTCTCTCTATTTTTCCTCTTTTGAAAAGTTGTGGATATGCAATAGTGGATTTGTTTCTTTTGCTGTTGGAGCAAATGGGAATGAATAAATAATATTTGCAATATTTTCTTCTATTCACTGCTATTGAAGTTTAGCCTACTGTAATTTACTTCCATGCTCCAAACCCAAATAATTTGAAACACTATCCATTCTTAACCCAACAGCCAACTTCAAACTGATTCCTCTACTCCCCCTACCTTCCACTGGTTACACAAACAGTTAGTCCCATGACTCCCACCTCAAACTCACACCATTGGTCGAGCCAATGTTGCTGTGTCAGACTGGCCAGACCACTCAAACACAAAGAGGAATGTTTGATAGCTCCACAGAGTCACAGTGTTTACACTTTTCAGGGGAAATGAATGCACAAATGGCTTACTTATAGCTGAATCAGCATATTAAACTGGGATAGGAGAAAACATTTTAACACTGAAAAAGTTAAACACTTCAGCTTTAACCCTCTGGGGTCGACAGACGCACCGGCGCGTCATGCTGGATATTTTCGTCTTTACAGCAGAAACAACTTAAAATACTCTGTCATTTTTGGGTATACAGATAAGTGTAAGACATCATTAGAGACTATAAAGGGTCTACTTTTATTTTTGTACACTCACAATAACAACAAAATGTTGTGCTTTTCTGAAATAAAGAAAATAAAAAGGGTGTGCTTTCAGCAGTCTCTGTGTTCACGAGCATATTTCACAAACACGTCAAAAAAATTAACTGAAACTCTGCGAATACTTATCACACAAACATGAAACATATTTCTAAAGAAAGCTTAAAATGTCTACTTTTAAATAAAACAATTCATATTTAAAACAAATATTCTCCTGCAATGCAATCTGTTTGAAACAAAGCAATGTACAGTTTTTACTGGTCCATCTAATTATCTGTAAAGTGATCCCACCCACCAGCAGAGCACGCCATTCATACGCTAATGTGCTGAGACGATCAATGCAAATGTACACGCCCCGACTGTGAGGTATAATGTAAACAAAATTAATTCATTTTACTGCGCATTTGTAAGGACACACAGGCGAGAAAGCTCCAGGATTGTAAGGAAGAGTTCACATTTTCCTCAGAAGAAGAGCAGGACTCCGATGAACGTTTGTATTTTGAAGAGAGATTTGATCCAGCCGAGGATACAATTTCAGACGAGTAAATCATTTAAGTTTTCATTAGTTGACATGCTATTCTATATAAACATGTACATATTTTACTAGTGGGACTGTTTCCAGACTTGCTAGCCAGGATTCATAGTATTGAAATTTGAAATATGTCCTAATATGCAAGTTTTAGTTACATTTAAATGCTGTTTCATCTAAAGCAGGTATTTAAATTGTATACTGTATGATATAAATATGATATATAATATGATATAAAAAATAATATGAATAATAATAATGAATAATCTAATAATAATTATATTATATTTTATCTAGTGTTTATAATGCCTCATTATCATCAAAGCTTGTGCTTGCAAATATGTGTTCAGGTTAAATGAGTAAAATGCACTTTAAATATGCTCATATTAGAAAATCACAATCTTATAATGATTTCTGAAGTATCATGTGACTGAAGACTGCAGTAATGATGCTGAAAATTCAGCTTTGATCACAAATTGGATTTTACAATATATTTAAATAGAAAACTGTTCTTTTAAATTGTAAAAATAGTTCAGAATATCAATATTGTTTCTGTATTTTGGATAAAACAAATCCAGTCTTGGTGAGCAGAAGAGAATTCTTTTAAACTGTAGTGTAGGTCTAAAATTATGTAAAGAAAATAGATAGTCTGATTACTTCTTTTAACTTTAAACTTGATTTTGATCATTAAGTCTCCTCACATTCATTCTCTATCCCTGATTGATAGGCCCAGGGGAGGGGTCTTTTGTCTCTCAGATGTGAATTAGAATTCCTCCTCGCATATTACCTTTCAACACTAAAATTGTCTTACAAAAGTTAAATTACTATATTATTTTGTATGAATGAGTGATCAGGATGGTTTTCACATCATTTTGTAGCAAAAACTCTAGGCTACAAGATCCCATTCTCAAACGCATTGTGAACAAATGTTTAGTATGTGTTATATGACCTTATTTCAGTGACTTAAAATTGTATTTTTTTTTTCAAAAACCATGCATAAACGTAATAGGTATTTTCTCAAAAATACAAACATGTACACACATGTTGCTCACATATTATTGTAGCCCAGTTTGTGCTTAATATAGTGTTGTCAGACTTTAGCCATTGATATGCTTTTAAGCAACTGAAAAAAGCACAAATGTCAAGGCATGTCAAAACTTCTCCTGGGCCCAAAATACCCTCAGACCCCAGAGGGTTAATATAACCAATAATATAGCTGTCAAAAAGCTGCCTGATATATGGCTTTATATCAGCAAACATGCATTTGAGAATGTAAAATTCTGTGACTCTCCAGTGGAGATGAAAACAGCCATGAGTATCATCATGTGATTCAACTCTGTACTTGATGCAATGCATTGTAAACAGTCCTTCAGGGACCATATATATAACATCATGTCCATCCTATGCACTAATTCATCCATTACATAAACAGCACGCTCCTCAGTGATAGTCCCATCTACTTTCAACAGCCAGAGAAAATATCAGTTAGAACCTGTTTGCCAGATGTTTCTCATCTTACAACCTAGACACAGATGGCCCATTTTATCCAAGGAGCAGCAAAGAACTTCACTGTGATCAACATTTGGATTTCAAATACTCTTATACCTAATCTGTCCAGTCGTGTGTGTGTACACTGCTGACACCCTGCCCCGAGAAGTCAAGTTCAGGTCAAACTTGTTTTTCACTAATGTCAAAGTCATCAGGCCCTGCAGTGGCCAATCAGTGCTCTCATCACTCTGTAAGGGGAGGAGGAGGAGGAGTTCTCACTAATGTCTGGTGACAAAGGTTTTGGGGGCGAGCAGTTTAGCAGTGCTCAGAGGGAAAATATTGTAATGTAAAAAGGCAGGTCCTGATGAAGGCCTCAGCATCTCCAGCCACAATTGGGCTATGCGATTGGCTGGGTGTATGTAAAATAGACACAAGGGTGATAATATGCAGTTTATTAGGCTAACAAACTGTGACGGCTATATGGAGTGCCAGTGGGCATGCTCCTTTTTCCACAGTTGGCTGCTCCTGTCAAAACTCTGAACCTGCTACTGTTGACCTTAAGGTCAATGGCTGTCAAAGGCAGTTGGGCATTGCGTTCCCACTAGCCCCCTCCTATAGTCTCCTTCTGTATTTCTCCTCTTCTCCGCTCTATTTTGTTTTGCTGGCTGATGCCTACTCAGTCAGATCAGTGAACTGTGCGTTGAACTGTGCATTGAACACCAATGGACCCTTTTCACAGAGTTTGACGATGTATTTCTGTAATAATTTATTATTTTTTTATTGTACATCATTTAAAGTACTGTATATTTAATCACTGTACAGTGTGTTATTACTAGGGCAAGGAAATTGAAAGCATTAATTTGTGCGATTAATAGTTGACTGTTACGCAATTAGTGCAGTATTCGTTTTTTTCCCCTTTCCTGAAACTTCATTAATGTTTTCACCACTTCCTGTGGCTAAAATTGCCATATATAAATTTGCAGGAGGTACACACTTGAATAGACTGAACATCCTAGCACAGAAAAGGTCACAAATTGTGTGGAGCAGTGCATGATTATTAATTATTTATTAGCAATATTAAATAAATATATTCATTATTATATTTTAATGTTTGTTTTAATGTACCATGTACCATGATCAATCATATATCAATCACATAAATTGATTGATCAAGATAGTCAGAGGCACACTGGTCAAGCTGCGACAGTGTGGCTTTGGAACAGCACTGCAGAGTATTCATCTAGTGAACTTCTGCTCTCTCTCTAACTAAACGGATGAACTACATCTCCTTACCCATACAAACAAGCACTTTTCAAACTCTGCTGCCAGCGCATTACATCTGCCTTATCGCATGGCGAAGTTACCGGGAAAATAAGAGGTGGTGGAACCGCTTTTACATAAATAAAATTTGTTGTACAGATGTAACAATGTTAAAGATGTGCTTTCTTAGTTTGTAACTAGGAACTCGCCATGGGTGTTTTCCTCATTTATTCTGGTGAGTGTGTACATCTTGCCACAAGCATGCGTGAATGCAGTGATGCAACAGCTGGCTGATCAGATCACAGACACGGAACAACAACATCCAGACACACTTATTATTATTCTCTGCAATTTTAACAAAGCCAACCTCACCCATGAACTACCAAAATTAAGACAGCACATTTCATGCCCCACCAGACACAGAAAAATACTGGAACACTGCTACACAACATTAAAGAAAGCATATTGCTCTGTCCCTAGAGTAGCTTTGGGACTCTCTGATCACTGTCTGGTTCATCATCTTCCAACCTACAGGCAGAAACTAAAATCAGCTAAACCTGTTGTAGCATCTGGACCAATCAGACACACAATTATTAATTATTTAATGAATAAGCCAACTCTGTTGTCTGCTCCCCCACTGATCATTATCAGGACTTTACACTGTCTTTATAAGGTCCAGCAACTAGTTGACATCAGTGACATTCCAAGCGCGGGAGGTTAGCTGCATGCCAGAGCAATCTTTCCCCAATAAGAAATGGACACAAAGCCCAGAACAACAGACTATTCTTCACTAAATTATAGACAAACTGTCTATAAATTCACATGTATATCCCCAGGGCATTGTGCATAGGAGCATTACTGTCTTGTAAAGTGTTTTTTGTACTGTATACTGTTTTATGCATGACTTTTGACAGGACTACCAGCTAATGTAAAATTATTTAGTATCATGTTTCCTACCAAATTAATCCTTGTGTAACATCCTGCACAATGGTATATATATATATATATATATATATATAGAAAATTCTGACAGCATGCATTGTATGCTTGCTATATTAATCAGAGCATAAAGGGGCATAAACTAATCCCAATCATGTAAATGAGTCAGATTCCAAACAAAAGAACATTTCCTGCTTGGAAATTGCACCTTTATCATTGTCAAGCCAGACTCGAGAGGAGGGACCTCCAGCAAAAGTTAAAAGACATGTCCCGCCTCTTACTCTCCCTCTTTCCCCTGACCCTCTGTTGCTGGTCATGCCGACCCTGAGGTTGCAGGCTGGTAGGCCTCAACACCTCAAGCCATGTGCAACTACCTTGATCATAGTGTCAATGAACACCACAGTTCATCCTAATTTCTTCATTCAACACAGAAGAAATTGATTGCAACTTGAACACCATCGACTCAAGGAACCAACAAGACGTTCTCCTGCGACTGCATCCAGGCTCTCTCAACAGCCAAGGCAATTGCAAGTATCGTACCAGTAGCTAACTGAACCTATGTTTAGTTTAAGAGGTAAACCCCTTTGTAACAAAAGGTGCTTTTTAATTAAGAACTTAAGAACTCTCAGATGGTCAAAATGACTTTTTCCATAACTGCATTTCACCTATTCTGTTCCGGTTTCATTTTATTTTCATTTCCCCTTTCCAATATATGAGTGATTTTGTGTGTATGTTTTTGTTTAATTAGTTATGTGTTCATATTTTAGTTAAATAAACTTTTGTGTACATTCTTGTGAGTTGATTCTGGTCTGCTTGTAAATCATTGTAAATTTAACGATTTGATCTCAGCTACAGGCTTAGAAAGAGTTATTTTTGTGTAGCCACAAAAAATATCCTTTCTGAGAATTTATAAACAATCAATACTGAGTGTTCGCTGGACGAACAGATAAATTGATTGTAATATTAATTCAGCTACCTCAAGTTGATTCTATTAACCTATCCAAATGCTCACAATTCATTTATGAAGTTATGATTAATTATTAATGTTTTCCTTTTAATTATATTTTGACTGTGGTATATTTTGATAATTAATCTCATCCCTGCTTCTAAAAATTTAGCTTCAAAGCGATACTTATTTGTGTAATATTATTGTCAATAAGCCATGAAAATAATATTACTCCAATAAGGGAATTAATCATAATGCTCTTATTAAAGCTAATTCCCTACAGTAGAAATTGTGAGCTGATACAACGAGACAAGAATTTTATTCAGACAAATAATCTAGTTATTTGTCATTTATCTAAATTATAACGGTTGTCAAACGCGACCGATTCCATTCTAAATTTCCTCACATAGTAATGTAGAAATAGGACCATTTAATTTAATTCCTAGCTCACACATACTGTTTCCCTTACAAATAATGGAAATGTACACGACAATTTAACCCGTGCAGTGTACATTTATCATACCAAATTCGCTACATATATTGGTGTGAGAATTTGGGCACTTTATCTGATTACTGTTTATTTGTGCATTGTGGAACGTGCTGACGTTCATATACATCAATGAAACTGTTTTCATTAGTGTTTACCCAGATCACAAATCACTGATGTTGGTTGAGTCCTAAAGAGACTCTTCAGGGGCAACAAACCGCACGTGTGCAACCTGCCAATGCCATATTGTCAACACAGTACAGTTAAGCTAATAGCATAACACAGCACCACTAAAATAACCAGTTAGCGAACTTTCTTTGAAACCTCTAAATACGCTACACTGTAGTAAAGACTGTAAAAAGATGGACCAATGAAGCAGAGCTGTACCTACAAACCTGTTTTGACTGCACTGATTGGAGTGTTTTTGAAGCTGCAGACACCAATCTGGATGAGCTCAGAGATACTGTAACATCATATATCAGTTTCTGTGATGATATGTAGGCACATATGAAGGCTCCTACTAGGACTTATTTAACTTTCAACAATGACAAACCATGGTTTACTGCAAAACTCAGACAGCTTCATCATGCCAAAGAGGATGCTTACAGAAGCGTGGATAAAATGTTGAGATGACCAGCTGGCCCACATCTTCACACAGATCTTCAACAGATCACTGGAGCTGTGTGAAGTTCCCTGCAGCTTCAAATGCTCCACTATCATCCCTGTCCCAAAGAAACCCAGGATCAAAGGACATAATGACTAGAGACCCATTGCTCTGACATCTGTGGTCATGAAGTTATTGAGAGACTGGTGTTGGCCCACCTGAAGGATATCACTGGACTCTTTCTGGATCCTCTTCATTTTGCTTATAAGGCAAACAAATTTGTGGATGATGCAAGTAGGATTGCATCTAAGTGGGATTGCATCATATCCTGCAACATCTGGACAGACCAGAGACATATGCATGGATCCTTAGAAGGAACTGTGGAATTCAGTTCAGCTTCCAACACCATCATCCCAGCTCTCCTATGGAATAAATTAACCCTGCTCTCTGTTTCCACGTCTATCTGTCAGTGGATCACCAGCTTTCTGACGGACAGACAGCAGCTAGTGAAACTGGGGAAATTCACTTCCAGTATGTACAATCAGCACTGGTGCCCCCAGGGATGTGTGCTCTCCCCACTACTCTTCTCCCTGTATACCAATGACTGCACCGCCAAGGACCCATCTGTCAAGCTCCAGAAATTTGAAGACAACACTATTGTCATCTACCTCATCCAATCCATTGAATCTTGGCTGGCTCACTGATGCAGTCATAACAACCAGGAGCTCAACACTATCAAAACAGTGGAGATAATTGAGGACTTTAGGAGGAGCACCCCAACACTGACCCTGCTCACCATTCTAAACAGCCCTGTGGCAGCAGTTAAGTCATTCAGGTTCCTTGGCAGTACCATCTCACAAGACCTGAAGTGGGAGACCCACACTGACTACATTGTGAAAAAGGCCCAGCAGAGGATGTACTTCCTTTGCCAGTTGAGGGAGTTCAACATGCCACAGGTGCAGCTAATCCAGTTCTATTCAGCAGTCATTGAGCCTTCAACACGCACAACTTCACACATGAACAGGCGTGAAGTAAAATGCTATCAATTATTCCTCCTGCTCTTATCATCTGTTAGACATCGATTAGTATTGATTATATCTGCCCTGTCTATGGCATGTTTTATGAGGAAGGGATGTAAGTGTCAGGAAAATGTCTCTTCATAGTGTAATCAAACATGAATGCTGCTCATTTCTGACCATTCTTCTTCTGTGCAATACAAAAGGAGATATTTTGCAGAATGTAAAAGCTGTTAATTGCCATACAACGAAAATAAACAGTGAGCAGTGGATCTGCAGCTCCAGAGAGACATAAAATAGTCCATTCGAATTTTAATTTATCATGCAGCTGAAATGGGTATTATAATGTAATATGTTTTAGAGGTCGAAGTCTGCAGACTTTAAAGCGTTCTGATGGTTTCCCCTCATGATGTAAGTACTGCTTTCACTACTGTCACGTACGTAACGAAGAGATGTCACGTCCTTATCGCCATTTTTTTCCTAATTTATGTGAAAACTAACTGAGTTTTTACAAAGCGTGTGGTCTCCCAAAAAACTCTCCCAAAACATTTCTTATGTATGGACTCTATCTGCAGGGGTCTATGGTTATACATAACAATTGTTTGATATACTGGTATTCAGTACTTTATATATTAAGTTACATTTCACATTTCCACTGCAAATGTCACATCCATAATGCTGAAATTGCCCAAATGCAAGGACAGATTTTAGAATTTGCACAGAGAATATACGTGGTTCTCAGCAGTGTTGAATGTAATCTGATTATAAAGTAATTCATTACTGTAACTGAATTACTTTTGTAGTCAAAAAGTAATTTAATGAGACAACAATGGAGGAAATGTAGACATTATTTTGAAAACATTGAGTGGAAAAAAACTCAATTATTCTGTGAAAATGAATTTATAAAGTAACTTAAAAGCAAAGTACGCACTACGTACTCTGGGTAGGGAAGGAGGTATTGCCCCAAGTGAAGGAGTTCAAGTACCTCGGGGTCTTGTTCACGAGTGAGGGGACAATGGAGCGGGAGGCTGGCCGGAGAATTGGGGCAGCGGGGGCGGTATTGCATTCGCTCTATCGCACTGTTGTCATGAAAAGAGCTGAGCCGGAAGGCAAAGCTCTCGATCTACCGGTCAATTTTTGTTCCTACCCTCACCTATGGTCATGAAGGTTGGGTCATGACTGAAAGAACTAGGTAGCGAGTACAAGCGGTCGAAATGGGCTTCCTCAGAAGGGTGGCGGGCTTCTCCCTTAGAGATAGGGTGAGGAGCTCAGTCATCCGCGAGGAGCTCGGAGTAGAGCCGCTGCTCCTTTGCGTGGAAAGGAGTCAGTTGAGGTGGTTTGGGCATCTGGTAAGGATGCCCCCTGGGCGCCTCCCTAGGGAGGTATTTCAGGCACGTCCAGCTGGGAGGAGGTCTCGGGGAAGACCCAGGACTAGGTGGAGAGATTACATCTCCACACTGGCCTGGGAACGCCTCGGGGTCCCCCCAGTCAGAGCTGGTTAATGTGGCTCGGGATAGGGAAGTTTGGGGCCCCCTGCTGGAGCTGCTGCCCCTGCGACCCGACTTCCGATAAGCGGTTGAAGATGGATGGATGGATGGAAAGCAAAGTAATTTGCAATGTGATTATTTTTCCATTAAGTAATCAGAAGAAATTAGTAATTTGTAATGAATTACATTTTTTTTGTAATTTACCCAATACTGGTTCTTAGTTGCCTTAAGCACAATTACTTATTTCTCACAAAAATAGCAAATTAGGTTTAGCTTGCGCAACTTCATTAATAGTACACAGACCTCCCATATGTTTTTACGAATACACCCACTGTATGTAAAAATACTCCCACAAATAGTAAAAACACTCCCACCCACAGTTAGTTAAGCATTGCCCAGGTTGAAAACTGGACTAAGATGTAACGTTCTCAATTTGGATACGTTGGATAAATGGTCCACGATTGTAGCGAATAGCACTGTGCCTAATGAATCTGTGAAAAAAAGTCCATATAAAATGCTTTTTGAATTTGAAAAATTTAAAGTTCAGAAACGTGATGGTGGACAGAATGCAAATTCGTCTCGCCCAATTTTTCTGAGAAAGAGAGGAATTACCTATCACATTTACTCTTTCTATCAGTCTATCTGCCTGTGGCCAACAGACTGAAGTTAATCAAACTGTCTTAAGAGATATGTATTGAAACAGTGTTAATTACCACACAAAAGGCATAAAATGTGCCGCTTCTCCTGACAGCTGAGCGGTAATGTGAAATAGGCCTAGATCTCACACTCCTTACCAGGAGACGGACAACAGGATTATGTCTCAGATTGGCAACTAAACTGACAATAGCTTATGACAGCCACACACCTCCTCCTTTCTATTTACAAAAAAGATAAGAGGAAATAGGGGGAACGAAAGGATAAAAGGCAGGAGAGAGATGTTTTTTCTGCGACCTTCTGCACATGTTCAGAAGAGCATGCAATCTAAGGAGCAGAGCCCATATGCGGTGGTACATTGTGCACTTAAACATTATGTTGTATAGAATTTTAATGAAGTGTTGCATCTATGCAGAGCATGTGACATAGATTACACAAATATTGTTTTAACGGCAAGCTGTATCTTAGTAATCTAGCCACAAGACACTTGCCAAAACGGCAAATCACATTTAAAGCCCATGAGACCTGCATGTAAAACTAAATGTTTGAGAGGACACACTCTCTCTTGGGCAGGTAGCATGCCCACTGCATGACCTCAGGCTCAAAACCCCACAGGGCTCCCACCAGTCGCCTACACGTTTACAGTAAAAAGAAAAAAGTGTGTTTACACATTTAGCAGAGATGTATTTGCACCGTGAACATACTTCTAGGGTTGTGAGTAGCTTGAGCGGCTTCTCACATAGGCTCCCTTGCTCTCAAATCAGATTGAATCAGGGCACTAGTAAGGGCATTGATTTTCTAAACACTGGGGCACTGATGACAAATTAAGTCACCACACAATCAAGAGGTCAAACATTAAAACGCACCTTGTATTAATCTACAACATTGCCGTTTTAAGGACACAATCAAGAATTTTAATTGTTAAAATGCCCAGTGCTTTTATGATAGAGAAATGATATACATGAACAAATAAAAATTCTCATTCATAATGCCAACAATGCTTAGTCATGAGACGTGCGAGTACCGATGAGTCTTTATGTTAATGGCATGTCACCATATTTGATTTAGGCTCCATATACACTGGTTGCCAAAAGTTTGGAATAATGTACAGATTTAGCTGTTTCAGAAAGATATTGGTACTTTCATTCATTCAAAGTATAGTGAGGACATTACTGATATAACAAAAACAGCACCATCACTATTTGAAAAAAGTTTTTTTTTTTTTTTTGATAAAACAGGCCCATTTCTAGCAGCCATAACTACAAAAACTTATCCTTGAGTAATCATGCTAAATTACTACTTTGGTATTAGAAAATCACTTTCCACTATATCAAGCATATCTGCAAGCTATTTGGCTAACTTTGTGTTTTTTTGTTTTTTTGTTTTTTTGTTTTTGTGGTGCCACAGTATGAAATAGACTGGCATGTCTTAAAGTCAATATTAGGTCAAAATGGCAAAAAAAAGAAACAGCTTTAGAAACTCATCACTCAATCATTGTTTTGAGGAATGAAGGCTATACAATGCTTGAAATTCCCCCAAAAAACAAGATTTCATACAAAGGTGTGCAATACAGTCTTCAAAGAAAAAGGACAGCTGGCTCTAACAAGGACAGAAAGAAATGTGGAAGACCTGATGTACAATTAAACAAGTCTCACATGTCTTCAGCTGACAGCTTCACTGAATTCTACCCCCTCAACACCAGTTTCATGTACAACACTAAAGAGAAGACTCAGGTGTGCAGGCTTTATGGGAAGAATTGCAAAACAAAATAACTCTTTGAAGTAGTTAAGAAGTTCTGAACATTTTTTCAAATTGTAATAGTAATTTTTCACATTATTAATGTCCTGACTATACATTGTGATCAGTTGAATGCCACTTTGCTGAATAAAAGTTTCCATAAGAGCAAAATCTGTACATTATTCCAAACTTTTAGCCACCAGTCTACATGAATCAATTGTTTGATTTGAGAGTGAATAAAGACTTTAGTTATGGTCTGTTTATCATACAAAATGATCATATGGCTTCTTTTTCTGTTTTTTTCTATCCAATTTTCTCCCTAATTTTGAATGCCCAATTCCCAATGCGTCTAGGTCCTTGTGGTGGCGTAGTGACTCGCCTCAATCAGGGTGGCAAAGGATGAATCTCACATGCCTCCGTGTCTGAGACCATCAATCCACGCATCTTATCATGTGGCTTGTTGAGCGCGTTATCGCGAAGACGTAGTGTGTGTTGAGGCTTCACGCTGTTCTCCACGCACAACTCACCATGCGCCCCACCGAGAGCGAGAACCACACATTTTAGCGACCACTAGGAGGTTACCCCATGTGACTCTACCCTCCCAAGCAACCAGGCCAATTTGGTTGCTTAGGAGACCTGGCAGGAGTCACTCAGCACGCCCTGGATTCGAACTCAAAACTCCAGGAGTGGTAGGGCTTCAGAACACTTAAAATATGATGCACTAGTTGCATGGACACCTTTGGCCTCTTGTGAAAAACTTATGTAGAATTCATCATAAAATTGTGTGTACGCACAAATGTCAGATTTTGTGTACACACAAAGGTTTTCAGATATCCTAATCAAGCCCTAATCTGGCTAATCAAGCCTCAGAGAGGGATAAAGGTCGACTGGAGACTGCAGTGGGTCAGAGAGAGAGAGATTTACAGGCAGCTGTCGACACCTTTGTGTGTTTGTATTTTCGTTTGAGTTCTTCATTAAAATATTATTTATATTGTCAAGCCAGTTTAAAGTTTCCTTTATAAATCCCAGTTAGAGGACAAAAAAAATACACATGAAGCTTACAACGACTGTACATATAATAACTATATGCATATTGCCATCCACACACGATACTAAAGAGTTAATGGTATGAGAAAAAATAGAAGATAATACACACTGAAGACTACTGTACATGTCACACATAAATGGATGGGGGTATATTAGACGCTGCTGATTAAAATATTATTTCTTATTACTTTATCTTGTTTTAGTGTAGAAATATCTCAACATCCATTAAAAAAAGATACATTTACCCGAGAAGCATAATTATATATTAAGACTTGCTTACAGAGAATATATCTAATTTTATTTAAATGCCTTATTCTCACACCATTGGGAAATTATTTTTTATTAGAAACCTAACCTTACTTATGCAATTTTGCATCTCGGGTAATGACTATATATATATATACACAAACACAAACACACAAGGATGTTTTTATAGGCCCTTATAGGTTAGATTTTTTTCTGGAAGCAAAACAAAGATAGTGATTCATAAAAGAGCTTTTGCAGTGAAAAACACTATCTGACATCATCAGATTGCAGCCTTTAAAAAAAAATAAAAAATAATAAAAGCTAATCTTTTGTTTTGTAAGGTATTTTTCATAATGTTTTATGGGGTTGTGGGAAATGGGAAATCCTTGTTGTCACTAAAAGTACGTTCTCTCTGTGTAATGCCAACATGAAAGTCTTCTAAAAGCAATGCAACCATTACCAATTTTTTTCCTTTTTACAGCTTATATTTGAATACCTTTACAAATAGTTATGTAAAATTAATAAAGCCTAATATCAGCTGCATAACAGTATAATCATTAGTATATGATAAGTAAATTATATAGCACAGTCAAGATCACATATTTACAGCAAGTTTATTTTCTTATAAATCTCAATGTGCATGTGGGAAATTGCATACGCCCATTTTAATGCAAATTTTGTGCATATGCAATGTTTATATACATGAGGTCTCTTGAAAATATTTACGGAAGCCTCCGACCAGAAGTAATGGTTTGAAACAAAAAGCAGACTTATATTTTATGACATCAATGAGCTCATGTTTTGTGTGACAGGATAGTTTCGACATAGGATAGTTTACATTTACGAGAGGAAAAAAAAAAAACGTACTTTTCAGCATGAAACTGTTCTAACGGTGCAATTTTCAGGGTGTCTTGCCCGTTGTCATGTTTCAACACATTCAAAATATATTTAGGATATTAAAATGAATAAATAATTTTTTTTTCCAGCCTGCTGTATTAGTATTTATTTATCACCCTTTATTTATATTAGATACAGTTCCAATATATTGTTATTTACACAGGGCAAATATACTATATCAAATCTGCCTTTCTTATGTATCGTATTTTAAAGGGGATATCATTTATTACAGCTGACAGTTAAGTGAGATAAGGTCAACCGTAACAATAACAAATTAAAATTCATGGCTTTTTAACAGTTCTGTGAACAAATTTGAAGGCTTTTTATTGGATCGATACAAGTCAGCGTCATATTATGCGACTAACCGTTGCTTTACGGAAAGCTTGCGAAGTACTAGGTAAGTCTTGCCTTAAGAACAGGTGGTGCAACCAAGTTAAGCACTGACTTAGTTACAAAATAACTAGTAGTTTCTTAGACCTTAGTGTGAACTTTACTGTCCTAAATTATGTGATACCTTAAGCACAACTGATGCAACCCTACACTGATGAATTGAGAGACTATATGAGCAATGCTCACTGGTATTTATGGTCCATTCAGGGAATTGTTTGGGACCGACAGTTTCTGTGCACTGGAACAATTTTGAATGGAACAGCCCTAGAAATTGCTGACTCCTTGGCCAGGGCCTTGACTAGTGAACAAGGGAGCTGATTAAGATGTGCCCAGAGAGACATAGGAATGAAGCAATGAACAGAATGTTGACATGACAATCCTGCTTTTACAGGCTCCAGTCAACTCTGTCAGCTCACACAGCCTGGGCAGCATGTAGAGTCTTGACAGAGGTTTCTGAACAGGAGACAGAGAGGAAACAGCAAAGGGAAAGGGTTTAAATTGAATAGAGAGCTTGGAGTGGGCTGAACTGTCAGCACTTTAATTGCTATTACAGAGTGCTAGTGATGTAACTCATTCTCTAAACCTACTAAAGGTTCTAGAATGGGGAGGACACTCACCAGAGACTAATGCAGCTGAAAAGAATGACGCTCAGCCAGTGCTCTCTTCTCACTTGATGAAATCAACTGTAGATGTAAGGTAATTATTCACAATACCATGAGCTTCACACTGTACATCCTATCCCAAATGACTGTGCTGACCACAAAGTAAAAGCTCTTTGAAGGGGAGCACTAGATGAAGAATAGAGATGACCACATAGCAAAAAGTCACTCAAAGATTTTCAATCCTTTTCAAGTCTAAATTGATTCCTTATTCACAACTCAGAAACAACGCACCATTAGGAACAAGAGACCACTAAAAAGGACCACTAAAAGTGTAGACCTTCTCCCTGGTGCTTCGATTTAAAGAAGAAATTGCATTACTTTCTGAACAGATTTCATTTAAATGTAGCCAAGTTAATTCTTCAAGACTTGAGTTAATTGGTCAGCACCTTTGGAACAGCATATGGCTTGGGAATGTTGAATGAAAAGTTGCAAGTCGCTAAGATTGAGGGAGAGATTGTTGGTTTGTGTGAGGCAGGCTGGAAAACAGAAGTTCATTATGAGTGTGGGCTTATGGAACAGGCGGTTGATGGCATTTCCATCAAATACATTTACTTGGAATCTTTACATGTGTATTCACCAGAAAGTCACCTGGGACAGAGGCACACAATGCATGAACCCACAAATACAGTACATATTCCTAATTAGTAGCCCTGATTCAAATTAAAATGTGCAACCTCTCACCTTTTGTTCCACACTATTCACCTAGAGTATATAATGGACACATGCACTGGTACAGAGCACAGATTTCAACACAGTCACTCGCTCATCCCTCAAAGACCAGATTTATTTAAAACAAGAGGGGAAAAACTGAGAGAAGCTGAGATGTTTGAAAAGTTCCATTGCAAAGACAACAGACACAGAGGATCTGAAACTTAATGTATAAAGATATTTCCTCTCTGTTGATTCTCTTTCATTTCATGGATAAGTACATGTAGATGAGTACATTCTATCAATCATCTGTCCATCATCCATCCATCCATCCATCCATCCATCCATCGGTCTGTGATACTGTCCATCCATCCATCCATCCATCCATCCATCATCATCTGTCCATCTATCCATCCAACCATTCATTGGTCTGTTGGCCTTTCTGTGCATCCGTTCATTCTTCCTTCCATTCATCCATCCAATATCATCCATCCATAAAACCATCTGTTGTCTTTCCATACATCCATCTATCCATCTAATCATGTCAAGTCAAGTCAAGTCAATTTTATTTGTATAGCGCCTTTCACAACACACATCGTTTCAAAGCAGCTTTACAGAAGTTCAGCATTAACAGACGATAAAAATGTAATGTCTATAAAGTCGATAAATCATCATCCTTGTGCAGGGCTCCAAACTGCGACTAAAAATGGTCGCATTTGTGACCAAATAAATTTATTTGTGAGTGTAATTTCTGTCAAGGTCGCCATTGGCGACAGTAAAAGTTTACTCCCTTTGATTTTAAAATTTGCATTACATTTCCCGAGATACATTACAAAAGTTTATATCAAAGAAATAGCGGGGAAAACGGAGTTCATTGCAGGAACTAACCATTTCAAAAAAGAGACTGTTAGAAAACACGGTGACAGTAACAAGCATAAAAATGCACGTGATCACAAAATTGCGAAGAATGCTCCACAGACTACACTGTTAGCGAGCTGCGGGACGAAAAGGAATGGAAGGAGTTAAAAATGAAAAAAATTTGGCGCCTGTTTTTTTCCCCCTATAGGAGCCAATCGCTCCTTAATTGATTTTTTTTTTTTTTTTTTTTTGTTTGGAGCCCTGTTGTGGAATTAGATAAGATATGATTCTTTATCGTGTTTAAAAATAATCAAATAATAATTGTATTAATAACCCCAGTGAGCAAGCCGAAGGCGACTGTGGCAAGGAACACAAAACTCCAAAAGATGATGGTTAATGGAGAAAAATAACCTTGGGAGAAACCAGACTCACTGTGGGGGGCCAGTTCCCCTCTGGCTAACATCATGAATAATGTAAATAAGAATTATTTATAGTTAAAAAACATGATTTAAAAAATTATTAAACTTATTAAGTGCTAAGGGTCAGTATTTAGACAGTGATTGTGTTTGAACTGCAAGATTAGTGACCAGTGTCTTTGAAGTCCATCCTTGATTAATCCATCTAATCATCTATTTATCCATCCATTAGTCCGTTCATCTGTCCACCCACCAATTTATTCATCTCTTCAACATCATCCATCCATCCATCCATTTTCCGTCCATCCATCCATTAATCTATACTGTATATCTAACATCCTATGTCTTTCAACCAATCAATTCATCTGCCCATCTATCCATCCATACATCAAACCATCTGTCTATCAATCCATCCATCCATCCATATGTCCAATATAATCCATTGGTCAATTTATCTAACCATCCATGCAACTGTCTACCTATCCACCTGTCCATTCATCTATCCATCCATACAACTGTCTGACCATCTGCCTGTCCATTCAATCATCGATCCATCTATCCATCCATCCTTTTTTCTGTCAATCCATCCAACATCATCCGTCCATCCATAAATTAATCTGTCCATCTATCCATCCATCCATTTGTCTGTCAATCCATCCAGGCATCCATCTACGCATCCATTTATGCATCCATCCATCCAATCATTCATCCATCCAACATCATCCGTTCATCCATCCACTCAACACCATCCATCTGTCCATCCATACATTAAACCATAAATCTCTCCATCCATCTGTCAATTTATCTATCCATCTGTACAATGTCCATTCAACTGTCTATCTATTCATCCATCCATCCAACCATCTGTCCATCCATCCATCTATTCATCAGTCCGTCCATTCGTGCATCCAGCCAACATCATCATTCCATCCTTTTATCCATCCATCTGTTCATCCATCCATCCATCCATCCATCATTCATTCTTAAAATCAGGTGTGTTTCTCTCTCATGTTCCAGTTGTGTTTGTGTAGATTCAGAACTCAGCGCATCCGTGTGGAATGACACATCCACAAGAGCAGCAGAGAAAGCACTCAACTTGTGCTAAACTGTTTGGAAGTCTTCAATAATGCACAAGTCCTGCAGGGTATTGTGCTTACATGACTTAAGATGGCTCCTTGAAGCCTAATGTCTTCCTCTATGACAAAAGTTTGTAAACACACAGAGTTGGAGATGGAAACAGACAAAAATCTGAAGAGTAGTGACTGAGACTACTCTTCACTTCAAATCCATTAACTCCCTATAAGACAGTCAATTCACTTGGCAGCCATCTTGGTAACACCATAGGGTAGCTGTTTTCTGTGTTGTAACTGGCATACAAGAAAGACCAAAATCTCCAAAACTGTTTGTCAAATTTAGATTTCAGTAACATATTTCAAACCAGCAATAAACTCAGTAAAGAATGGTATCATACATTTTTGTTCTTTAGCTTAAATCACGCTAATAAAAAAAGGGAACAAATTAGTTTTCAAGCTAGTCCAGCCAATGAGCATACATATTCTAGAATAAACAAACTCTCAAAAAGGTGATTGACTCTTTTAACTTAAAGGCAAGACTTCCTTTCCTACAGCTAGGCTTGACAACTTTTTGTCATGCAAACAGGGGATGCTTGAGCATTTTGCCACTTAAAATGTTATTAATGAATGGGACATCTTTATTTGGACAGTTGTCAAACATACCTACAGCTGACATTTTGAGCATTACATTTTCTTATGTTCTTTTTCTCCAAATAATCTGTCTCCTCCTCCGTATATTCTCTCTGGTGCTAACCTGTTTTTTTTTTAAACTACCATGATATGAATCTAAAGGGACAGATTCAAGTGTGTACAAAAAAATAACATACCACCAGAATTCACATTTTGGGTGTGTTTTATGTGTAAAAACACACAGTCTCTCTCTCTCTCTCTCTCTCTCTCTCTCTCTCTCTCTCTCTCTCTCTCTCTCTCTCTCTTTTTCTGGGTCACTGAGATTTTGACCAAGTGTTATCTACATTACGGTAACAAGCAAAGTTCATCCCTTACATCACCACAAACACATGTAGGCTCTAATTCACTGCTCTGCCAGTGTTGAATGAACAGTAACAACTTTATAAGTGTTCTTCGATGCATAAATTCCTGCTTTCATAAGTCATCTTTGACCCTACATGAAGAGCAGCAGAATAGCAAAGTCTATATTCTAACTTAATCTACTGCCTTCTCTCACTTGCTCTCTTGAACAAGGAGTAAGGGAAGACGAAAGTGTTGGGAAAACACTGAACATTTTGATGGTTATGGGAGAAGAGGCATTAATATTTCATAGTGAATACAGTACCCTAGCTGCTCCCCAAGTGCATATCAAACAGACTGGCCCATAAAAGCTTTTCAACTCAACATTAACAGTTAATTTTTAAAGCTTCTTGAGGGGGTTAACAGGGATAAATTACAATGTAAATGGCGAAAAGGTCAGGGACAATATTGAGGTCATGGCTTAAGGAAAATGACAGTGATTGAGGGAGAAGAAAGTGTTTGTGTATGATTGAGAGTGACGGTTGAGGATTGACGGAATTCCTGACATTACCAATGAATAAAAACAGCTTATTTACAGGTCAAAAAGTAAGAACTGCCAAATCTCCCAGATTGAAAAACTATAATATATTGTATAAAATATCACATTTAAAGGAATAGCTAAGCCAAAAAAGTCACAAAAGGAGACATTAAATGTACAGTATAATATTAATATAAATAATATAATGAAAGCAAATAAGGACTCTGGTCTCTCAAGCTCCAAAAAAAAAAAAAAAAACTCAGTACAAAACCACAGTAAAAGTAATCAATACAACTCATGCACTTTATTATAAATCTTCTGAAGTCATCTGATCACTTTGTATAACGAACATAACTAAATTAAGTCATTATTCACTATCAAATCAAATTTGAAAGCTATTGCATGTCGATAACAAAACCTAAATAATGACAAAAGGTTCATTTGTCAGTGAACTATTCCTTTTGAACTGTTGCATGGAAAAAAGACCTGTGTGAAGATTCTTCACAATTTTTCCTTTTGAGTATCAAAGAAGAAAAATTACAGCATACAGGTTTGGAAACACATGAGGGTGAAAACATAACAAAATCTTAATTTTTTTTGGTGTACCATTCCTTTCATTTACAACCCACAGATGCTAGTTTGTCTTTTTTGGAGTTATCCCTCTGTTATTCACAATTTGGAAATATCCTTGGAAATGTGAGCGCTGGATTTGGGGAAAATCTAGAGAACAACATGCCTCAATGAGCAAGCCAAAAAGCACTTCATAAAAGTCTATCTCATAATAGATGGAAGGCTCTTCATCTTCTTCTTAAATTTATGAAGAGTAAAAAGATCTTACGACAAACAGTAGTTATTATCCTATGTTATTGTTAAATATCTTAATGTCAACATAACCAAAAACTGTCATACTTTCTAAAACGTGACACTCTGAAAAAGTTTATCATCCCATACTTCAATGTGACTCTATGCTTTTGTGCTTAATTAAATAGACAAGTGTTGCCACTACATTTTCAGCCTTACAGTATTTAAAGATAAAAATGTCAAGCCTGTGATAGAGGTTAAGAAAGTCTTTTATGTTTTGCATGTTTTTTAATTAGCTCAGCCATCACTGTTTGAATCCAACAGAGATGCCTTTTTTTTTTTTTAAACAAATCCTGCTGTGGTAAGCCTGTGTTTGTGCTCAGCCAAAGGCTAAGTTTGGGAAAGAAAGTCTATTATTTTGTTGTAGTCCACAAGCAACTGTTGAGAAGTCAATCTAGTGATAAATGATCACACTGTTATTTGCAACGGAAGCAAAAATGACAAACTTAATACAGAATATGCATAGCTTGTGCTCAAACTATAGTAAAGTACATCCACACATGCATGGAAACATAAAAAAAGGGTGCAGTGATACAGTGATTATGGCCCTGAGTCACTTGATTGGATAAAGATAGATTATGTTCATTTACTGTCCCTCTGCGATTTAAGTGGTAACTCAAGCTGTGATGAAGGCTCTGTTTTGACACTCATCTGGCTTCCTTGATCACTCTTTGTCAACTGATATTATTTGCTTGAACAGTTCATTAGCTGAAACAGAGCTGAGGGAAGCATTACTGCTGGAAGCTCAATCTAAAAGTTATCACAATACACACTTTTTGCCTACATACTTTTTCCCCATATACTGTAGAGTACTTCTGATTCAACATTGTGAATGCGAGGGGAAAGTGTCTATGCTAATCTATGCCAGACTCAGAATTGCCTCTTGGATGAATTCTACAGTAATGTGTGTGTGCGTGTTGCAGGACCAGGGTTATGGCTGGGGTGATATATGATGGAAGCAAATGGGGTTTTTATATAATGATCACATTTCATTACTTCCTTTTACACTACCATGCACCAAATAAAGCAAAGGAAACGGCTTTGATAGGTTGAAAAGCAACAGGACAAGTCAAAGCAGCAAAACAAATTCAGTTGCTATTTCACATTCAGGAGTCGATAAAGACCACAAAGCAGGTCCATACAGCAATTCTCAAAGCACACAGGAATAAAGTCCCTTTCCTTAAAGCTCAAACCAGAAACAAGAGGAATCGATTTTTTAGAAAAGGCTCTGTGATTTGGGAGCACTGTAAACTAAGGGCACAGCTTCTATCTGCTTATACAAGTGGCAGAATAGAGACAGAGCAGCTGTTCCAAAGGCCTTAGCTATAAAACCTGGCACATTAAACAAGGCCAGCGTCAATCTAACAAATAATTCATACAAGATAGACAGAGGGGAAATAAAGGCCTGGCAGATCAGCTGGGTGGATAAAAAAGGTTAACTCAAGTTAATCAGCCAGAAACAGCATCAGCTGGAATGTATGTAAGAGGGTGTGTGCGTATGTGAAAAACAGAAAAATAGCGAGGCACATTTTAAGTGCTGGTTACAGACAGACAGACAGATAGTATTGAAAACTAAAAATGTAATCTTCATGACTACTTTAAATTAATTATATATCATCACAAATTTATAAATTATTTACAAATATGTTTAACCTGTGCCACCTTGTTTTGACTACAAGCCAAAAATTCCAACTCAAAAATCAAGTGCTATAGTTCATCACTCCTTTGTTATTACACATAATTGTGGTCTCTTTTGAAAGAAGACACATGCAAGTTTGTTGTTCAACAGTCAGAATTAATAGTCATGAGGAAAGAAAGATATTGCCATAACATATTTATAAAATAATATATGATACTGACCTTATTTGGGCATAGAAACACAATGAAGTTAAAGCCACAATCTGATAATGTTCTATTTAAACTCTGAGTTATATGAAACACTTTCCAAGACCATGCCTTGTGATTATGACCGCATGTAGCATTAGTGCCTAAATGCAGAATGGTAAACAGGACAAAATACAAATCATTTAGTGCATATTTCTTATTTCAAATCATAATCGAGTTATTATAGCAGTGTACTGATGTCATGTGGATTCCATTCATAGAATGAGGCAAAAAGCAGATTATATAAACTCAAGCATATAAAAGCGACTGCAGCCTGAGTAGCCGAATCAGTTGGGAAAAGATGATAAATAATTTGTGTATATCAAATTGTCACTCGTTGGAAAACAGACTGTACAAAAGAGGTAAGAAGCGTTATTCGAGTTATTCAAATGTATACTTATGTAATAGCCACAAACCCATAGCGGAAGTAGCTTTACCCTGCAGTGTTGTAGTTCCCGATTCAAGTGAAAAAGGCTGTTGAATAAGCGCATGGTTGTGGTGGCAAAGGAAACATTGGGTGGTGGTCAGAGGTACCAATGTCTTGGTAGGTTAAGATTGATCTACAGAGCAGATGTCCAAATTCAGTTTCAACTTTGTTGGCTGGGTATTTGCTTGATGCCACCAGCAACTTGTACATTTGGCTGTTGCTTCTGATTTTGGCAAGGTTGTCTTGAAGATCATTAGCAAACTGATTGCTTGGGAGAGGGGTTGGAACAGGACAATAGATGTTGGGTATGATTTCATGACATTATCTTTTATAGGTCGTTGGAGGGGGATGAGCTGCTGGTGGCTTTCAATTAGACATTTTCACAGTATTTATATGTTTAGGGGTTAGGCCCAAAGTATGTGACGGAATATGCCATGTCTGTGGCAGGACTGTTTTACTAACAATAGGTGGGACAGATTTGCATTCAAGTTTAATATAATGTGCCAGGGTATACAGTAACCCAATTTGATGACTGCTGTGACCCAGACGAGCTTTGCAATTACAATTTGACTGACAGAGGTCAAAGGAATCTTCAGATGGAAGTTCCACCAGGAAAAACAGTCATAGACAACTTGCAAAGCAAATTAGATAAGTCAGTTGATATTTCTATGAAATTATGACAATCTAAAGGTCCAGCATGTTGTGGGAAGTCATGGAACATTCCAACAATATTTTCCAAAATACAGGCTGTCTATTTAGTGGGCACACAAGACTACACATGTTTGCTGTTCACCATATGCTATTGGTTCTGGTGGTAGTAAACAACAGAGTAAGCTGACAAGAGCCTGTATTGTTTTGTGTTGTAACAATATTGCATCAAGAGATTCTTTGTAATTATATAAAAAAGGCTGCCATGACTAAATTCATAGCATTAAACACAATGTAGCCTACAACCTTTCCTTCAATATCAGCGATATAACCCTGTATTCAATTGCAGTACCTTTTCAGCAAAACAGCTTGTGGGATTCGACATCCCTCCTCAGCCCATTTTTCAAAATCAAAACTCATAAATCGCAGCTGCAGCTCCAGGTTGGTGGTCCAAGACACCGTTTCTTCAAGTAATTGCTACCACAGACCTTATTTTACTCATAAGTTCAAAAACTCCATTATAAAAACTCATAGGAAAATACAGGGGGAACATATGGCAAAGTAGACTTCCGGGTTCGCCTACAAATTGACGTTATGTCTGAACAGCTCTACTGACCTCTTTCATGTGACGTCACTGTATGACCCTGCTGCCATGTTTGTGAAAATTCCATATTTCTTCATTGTGCTACGCTGTGGAATCCAGCAAAAGTCAGGCAAAATTTTTGTTTCTATTTATGAATCTTGAAAATGTGATATTGCGGTTTAATAACCAGAGCCAAAATGTAAATAAAATTTTCAATAAAGTTTTATCTTTTAAGTCAGCAGGGATAAAAACACTTGTTGGTCTTTACGCATTTACTTAGATGTGTCAATTATATTTATACCATCATCGATTCGGATACAATTAAACTGGCCATGTGCATAGGACGATGCAATTCATAACACCCAGACTGTACAAATTTATGTGATAATTGAACACGTTGTAATGAATGAAAACGCACATTATAATGTGAATATATAGTATATATTTAATGTGTATATACTAATGTTAGCCAATAAACAATACATCATAAGATCATGAAGCACAGACTTTATTCACACTGCCAGACTGTAATGTAAACAAAATATGTCATATTCACTAATATGCCTCGATTGCTTTCTGTGTGTTCTTCATGAGTTAAAAGCAGCTACATTCATACAGATGGGATCATTACAGATGTTTGACCAAATTAGAGCAGAAAACACTAACATTTGTCACTTTTGAATGAGAGATGTTCACAGCAGTGGTTAGCCAATGGTGGGCCTGGACCCACCCAAATTAGACCCATGCCCACCTAGAATACTAGAGATACAATTTTTTGACATCAATTAAATATTTATAAAATAGTTTTAAAAAATGCAAAAATTCTGATTTCTGAAAATGTGAAAGAACTATCTGAAGGCACTGCCTTACAGTTGTTAAGGAAAATTGGACAAAAAAACATCTGAGGCCCACCCAAAAGTAATTTGCTGGTTATGCCCTTGGTTAATGGTGATGTACCGGTAGGCGAGTGTACTCGCTGGTCACACATCAGACTTGACGCCGTAAAGAGATGAATCATGGATAAAATACAGTATTTTTAAATTTCAACAAAAGTCAACTTTGGCAATATTTGTGCAGACCTCAGATCTGAATACACCTTTCCTGGTACTTGGCTTGGATCAAAATAATTTTTTGAGGTTTTTCTTGATATAGTTTTACGGGTGTTTTTTCATTCACCACCATTGTTACCTCCCACTGATGGTCACAAATATGGTGGCTGCGGGGGAAAAGTAATGTCACTGAAACAGGTCAATAGGTATGTGTTTCATAACAACTGTTTCATTTTCATAACGCTCGCTTTGATATTTTGACATAAATTAAGAAATTACTCTGGCAGTGACATTTCTACTGTAAACACATTGGTCTTACATCGATGTCTGAGGCTTAGAACTTTTTAATGATATATAGTTTGTCAAGATTAACTATGTTCTTTACATTAAAACTCTGGAGTAACTTTGAACAAATGTAAACAAAGAACCCTTCAGAGTGTGGGCGCTCTGAAAAACATTAACAGGTTAAAACATTTTAAAATTAACATTTTAAATAGAAAACACCAAAAATGTAAAGTTGCTATAACATTTTAAGGAATAAATACTCTTGCAAGTGGTTTTAAGGTCAGGTAACCATTAAAAAAATTAAAAATAAATAAAGCTTTATACTATATGACACCTCCTACTATAAAAAAAATAAAATAAAAAAAAAAATAAAAATAAATTTTAAATCATGGCAATTCTAAAATTATTTTAAAAAAACTGTCTAATTATTTTTTATTGAAAATATCATAAAAAAATGTATGTAATTTAGTTGCATGTCATTTATAATAAGAATGAATAAAGTAGTTTTACAACCTTTACAAGTAGTTTTAAAGTGCTGGCAACTAAATTTCAGACAAAAAAAATGCTGAAAACTGACCCTTAAATCTTCATGACACTTCATAATAGCTCTAAAATTAAATGAGAAATTTTCAATAAAAAAAATCTTATTAAAAATCTAATATTTCATTTTATAATGACATTTTACCATATAATCAAATGATTAAACACCCCTCGAACATCTTAGAGGCCACAAGCAGATGTGTATAAACACTGTAAATTTTTTTTAAAAAATAGAATAGAAGAGGTCCCAGACACTATCATATAATTTGCAGATCTTTAAATCACACAGTGTTTTGGTTTGGGGAGACTTACAAAAAATAGGCATCTTCTGTCATCCAAATCTTCACATAATAGCTGCATACTCTAGATGATTTTAGTACTATCACGCAACCATCTCCAGATTTATTCAGTTCTCTGGTCGACAAATGCAGTCAGAACAAGCCAAATGAGCAGGCAGATATCAGCGTGACTGAGGCTGAGTTTTAACCCCCATTACAGAAACTACTCATGCTGTTTTCTTTCTTATACTCTGTTTTTCCTGCCTGGCCCATACAAATGTGTATACATTTTTCAAGTCCTACTGACAAAAGCTTTCAGAATCCTTCCTGTTACTTGTAGCTCTCACAAGGTATTTTTACAAAGATCTGCACTTAGACTATATTTTATTTAGGAAAAGCTTACCTGCCACTTCAAAAGTGAGCAGGTGCAGGACCTTTGAGGATGTGTGCCTGTGCATGTGTACTTGTTTGTGTGCTTTTGCTGAGTGTGAGAATACTTCTCTCTGTGTGTGTGTGTGTGTGTGTGTGTGTGTGTGTGTGTGTGTGTGTGTGTGTGAGAGAGAGAGTGTTTACAGTACTTGTTGCCAAACCAGCCTTACTTCGCTGAGAGCAACATTAATGTTCTCTAAGAGTATGGCACCACTTGCCTCTGCATTTGCCGGAACTGAGGTCATACCATGTTTTACTATGAATGAAAACAGAGCTTTTGGCTCAGACACTGATATCTGACCTCTTGACCCCACACCACTCTTATTCCCCCAAGAGTGCCTGCAGCATCATTCCATGATGGCTAGAAATCGTCAGGAAAACACGGCACTATGTCTTAGATTCACAACCACTGAATATACACCAGGACAAGAAATTGCAGGGATAGCTTATTCCTCTCCAGATCAAAATATGTAAAAAAAATAAATAAATAAGGAGGGAATTAGACACTAACTCTCAATGTGTTAGTGGGTACAGTTTTAAGGTGGAGATATTTCTCGTTGTTTTTCCGGGCTGTGTTTGTACAGACTTCATGTTCAATGATAATTTCAGAAGAGTGCTTGAGTACTCTATAGAGATCAGCAAATGGAAGAGACTTACCCCAGAGAAGAGAAATGAATAGAGTCTGCTTGCCAATAAACAGGGTGTTTCTAAGTTCAGAGCCAGAACTCTCCATTATTAAGTTTTGGCCATATAATAAGCCGAGCTCTATCTGTGGTGCTGTTTGCCGACAGAAGGGACTGGTGGTTGTCCCAAATGCGACAGCATTGAGTCAGAATGCTCTGGCCTACATTCATTGTATGTTGAACTATTTAGTAAAGTGCCCTAGGGCTCAACTTGAGTGTCTGCTCTTAACTTCATTTGATATCTATTAATGATATGGGTCATAATAATTTTAGACTCATAACACTTTCCAAAAATGAAAAATGACTGGTACACTTACACATTGTGATTTGCTTTATATCTGTATTTTAATTCAGACTAAGTTGGCTAATTGGCCTTTTTAGGTGATATTTGGGTTTTAAGTGTGTGTGTGTGTGTGTGTGTGTGTGTGTGTGTGTGTGTGTGTGTGTGTGTGTGTTTTCCCATTTGTAGGAATCAAATATTAATAAATAAGTCAGAAGTAAAATAACTAAGAGATTTTTGAGCTCTTCTCCAAAGGCACACGTCTTCCTCAATAGAATTATGGATGACACATTCTGTTTCTTTCCAAGAGTAATGTGTCCTGCATTATTATGGTGAAGTAATTTGCTGGGCACCACATTAAATTCTAAGGAGAATCTTAAGATTTGTTATTTAACAAATCGGTTCAAACATTCAAAGTTCAAACATGAATCTCCAAATGGCGTAAGCTGACAGGATCCTTTAACTTACCTGTTAGCCAATCAGCTAATCATATGTCAAGACAATCGGCTTACGTGGTGTAGGCTTATACTGTATGACCTTTGGCATGTAATCAGGTAGCCAATCAACTTATGTACTCTCTCTTTGCCTATCATTTCAAATTACTCAGATTGCAAGTAGGCCAGTTTCACTGCAGAGCCCTGCGAGAGTTTTTTCTCATGTGGTTACTAGGGCTTTTTCTTCTAACAGCTTGCACGGTAAGGTTTGCTTTTGGCCATAAAACATAAAAGCGTGCCTTTAAGAAGGTTAAGCCGTAGCCAAATCAGGCACTGGCACACATTGCTTTTGTAGGCCATTAGTTTAAATAAGTCTACACATAGCTAGGCTAATTCACAAGATAAATAAGCTCTGGGCTTTCCTGGTTCAGGTACACATTATGAGTCAGGTCACTAACCATTTAAGCCATTCAGTCAAGCAGGCCCAGGCACACTTAGCTAGCATACGCTCAATGCACATGGCTTTTCAGTGTAGCAGCAGAGCGGTCTTTGTGGTAGATCTGCTGGTTCGGGGGGTTGTGTTTTGTGTTATGCGTTTGTGCTGCTTCCCTGCTTTGTTGGGGCATTGTATGTATGTCTAATTATGTAGCAGCATCAGATACATGCTTGATACACTATTTATTGTGTTTGTCTAATTGTGCAGCAGCAGCAGCATGTGGACATGCTTAACTAAGCATGTCTGAGTATGTTCTAGTAGTAGCAAGTCTCTGTATTTGCTCTGCAGCAGCAGCATAGCACATCTAGTCCGCCAAATATGTCAAACCCACATTAATATGCTTACCAAGAGTTGTCTTAACTCTTTATATTGAAAGCAACAATTGACCAATGATTGAAGTTGCACTGGATTTCTAAAACAGAGAACCTTTCAGAATATCTTCAATATGGATCCACTGCATATACAGTGACACCAAAAAGTGTATTGACACATTTTTGGTACTTAAGACACACTTGAAATGCATTTAATTGCATTAGATGACAAAATGTGAAAACAAGAGCTATCTGCAAAGAAATTATGCTTAGAGATAAGACTTTTAAGCAACTGCTATCAAAGGTTTTTAGTGGATGTATGAAATCAGTTCCCCTCAAGTTTACACAGGTGACTTAGCAAAAATAATCACTGGTGTAGTCCATCGCATTTACTATGGACTACTTTTTGTAAAAAAAAATTCTATATTATATATATATATATATATATATATATATATATTCTTAATGAATATGGCTCGTGGTTGTGTGGAGGTGTGATTGTAATGAACGAACCTGTGGCGTACGCGGTTTGTATGGGGAGCTGCTCTCTAGGTCGGCCAGGATGCTCGTCAGGGAGTCGATCTCAGCATCCAGACTGGAACGCCGCTCTTCTAGAGTTTTCTCTGGTCCCTTTATCTAAAAAACACAGACACAATAGCCTGTAATGAAACTAGGTCTTTTTGAAAGAGGGTTGCTCTAAATCAGCTAACCTACTTAATCACACTTGAAATTCAAATATGAAAGAAAAATACCCAGATATTACAAACAAGGAAAGGCAATTTAAAGGTTCAATACAGCACGTCTTCTGCTCTTGGCTAATAGACAATACCTTCAGAGCAAGCGGGGATAGTTTTGTTCTTTGTGTTTTGTCTGAACATGTTCAAGTGTACATTAAAATTAATCAT
The DNA here is from genome assembly GCA_032164185.1 of Moxostoma hubbsi. Classification (NCBI taxonomy): domain Eukaryota; kingdom Metazoa; phylum Chordata; class Actinopteri; order Cypriniformes; family Catostomidae; genus Moxostoma; species Moxostoma hubbsi. The sequence continues at coordinate 26,127,150 of JAVLUX010000010.1, forward strand.
GGCCTTAGACAATTGACTGTGAGAGAACTACTGTAATAATGAGAGGCATCTTTGCAATGTGAAAGAGAAAAAGAAAACAACAAATAATGCTTCGTTTGTGAGCTCAACTCATATTAATTCAATCGCCCCTTAGCTCTCGCTCTCTCTCTCTCTCTCTCTCTCTCTCTCTCTCTCTCTCTCTCTCTCTCTCTCTCTCTCCTTTCACTATTCTTGAAAGTTTCACCCAGTTTCTCCCAAACTAATGATAACAAAGCCTTCACTCTCTCAGTTTTATTCACACTCCGATTGCAGGTTTCTTTTCAAGATGTTTACACAGAGGTAGCACCGCACATCCATAAATAAATATCCCAACTCACTTAATCTAAATATTGGGTCTCACTTGATTCATGTGTCGTTCAGAGAGTACTCACTAAGTCTCAAGGTAAGATACACATCTTTTGTTGCAGTATACAGTGTATTATTGCAGGGGTTTTTAAAGACATAAACAGTAACCTCAATCCTGACAAAATTTACAAGACTGTTTTTAGCCTATATTTGCGATTCACACGCATAAAATGAGCCAGTCTGCGTCTCTAAATACAACTGCAATGGTCCCAAAAACATGAAGACACGTCGACCTGATATCATGTTATACTCGTAATAATGGACATGTTGTGATTTTGTTCCATATATTTTCAGATTTTCTACATGAGTTCTTCGAAAATCCTTTATGCGTACGAGATATACTTGTGCAGCTAAGTTTTCCACTGAGGTGAAAGTTGTAAGACGACAAGAGTAGCTACAGATATTCTTAATAGACGATTTATGTCAGTTGATTCACTTACGTCTATTACATTGTCAGCGAACATTCGGATATCATTCTTACATTACAAAAAAAATAAATTTAAACATTTTTAAAAAAAAAAAGTATTATCCTACAGTTCCTAAAAAAAAAAGTTACCTGCAAAATGGCGAGTTGATTCCTCATACTCTGGTATTGTTTCTCCCTCGATATACAACGGAACAGAGGAAGAGCTGTATGGTGTTATAACAGATTCACAATTGCACAGGACATGTTTTGAGCGCACGCACACTGTCTGAGCGAGAGCAAGGAGATTTCATAAAAGGGCAGCGTATTTGTGGGAGCGTGAATCCAGTTTGTGCGAAAGTGAAGGAAATGGATGTGCTCTTGCGTGACATGCATGTGTGGCGACATTTAAAAGTATAATAAAGCCATAGCTTTTTGGTCTATAAAGCTGGAGTATGGTTTATTAGGCTAATAATTTTCATTTATCTGCATTTCATAATAATTTGACTGGGTTAATTTATCATCATTCTACGTGCTTTCCCTAACATGCCCTGGCGAACCCCTGATGAGTTGCACCCTTTTTTGCACCCTTTAATGTATTATTACATTAAAAATTACACATAATGCATAACAATATGGTGAATGTACAAGTATTCCATGTTCTGAAATAAAATTTGCCCTAACAATTGAATTGAGTTAGTTGAATTAGTCAATTAGAGAAGCTTTGTGCCATACCATAATGGACTGAATGCCATTTACTGTAAACCCTACTGCTCAAAACAATTAATTGGTTTAAATGGGGAAAAATGTAATCATACAAATTAGTTCAAATAAATTAGCCTTGATGAGTATTTAGAACTTTCTCTTTCTTTTGAGTTCACGAAACTGACACCTTTCAAGCAACCGGAATTGTTTTATCATTTTTGGTTTAATGAACTTGCCTCATTAAATATATAGGAACTTAAATTTAACTGAAACTGGGCAGGCGATTTCTTTTTCCCAGCATGCTTTGTTCTAGCTAGATCTTGTTAGTTAAGTTCCCTCTTCTGAAATCAAGTTCAGCCAAAGAGTTACATTTAAAACCATCAAAATGTATGAGTTAAACTTAAACTTGGGAGTTTATTCAATTAAGAAAACAATTGTGTAACTGATTGCCTCGACTTTTTTGAGTCCTGCAAACTTATTAGGGTTTACGTTATACTGAAAGTGTTTTAAAACAGTCATTATGAACTAGGTTTTATATGAACAGGTCACCAAAAAGTACAAATTATCTGTTGACCACTCATACGACTTTCTTTGTCTAAGGTTTGGAACAACATTAGGATGCATAAAAGAATTAAACATTTTGGATGAACTATACCTTTAATCTTACTCTTTATAATGCTTGAACTATCCCTTTAATCTTGTACTTTATAATGATCGAAGGAAGTCATGCAGCAATACAGATAATGCTGATAAACAAATAACAACCTTAACAACAGAGATCGATTAATGTATTAATTTATTAAATATATGTTGTATTTACTGCAGTAGAACTAAAACATTATGATTTGAAATTGATTGATTTTCATGCAATAATCTAAAAAAATTTGTTTGAAATTCTCTAATTAATTGTATTTTAAAACTATTTTGAACAGTTGTTGAGCAATAAGGGTTTCTCACTGACTCTGTACAATTAGTAAATTCCAAAATAAAATGATGATGATGGTTTGTGCTGTAATGTAGTCTAAGGCTACCCAGTCTTCCAAACTGTTCTTAAGAAAAGATTGTATAACAATTGACTCAAAAGTCTAAGTGTTGGATGAGTAATACATCTGCAATCACTGACTCCTGTCCTTTATGTCTGGAAAGGGGGCAAAGAAAAAAAATATATCAAAAGGCATTTGAAGCTCGGCAGCCATGTGACAAGAAAGGTGTGAGGGTAACATTTTGACAGCATTCTCGCTCGTCATCAAAGAAGGCAAAACAACCTTCTCCCCTCACAGTTGAAGGACAATGATATTGCTCCTTGTCCTCTGTGGTCTCTTCTCTCTGTTCCCTCCTCTTTACATAACACTAGATAAATAAAAGCCCTTCTTGCGCATAAGTGCTTGACAAAGTTTGGTAGTGTCTGTGAAGCGAGAGAGTGAGTGAAACTCCAGGGTGGGAGTGGTAAGATTTGTGGTTTTGAGATCGCTTAATGGGAAGATCAGGGTTTTTTCTAAATATTTTGTGTATGTAGAATGATGAAGGGGACATCCCAAGAACTTTTTATTTTGCTGAGCAAAAAGAAAAATGGAAAGCCCTCTTGAACAATATCCACAAAAGATGTTAATATGTACAACACAATGTGCTTCTTTTGGATGCATTCATTAATAGAACAGAAATTACAGATGAACAAAAAGGAATCCGAGTTGACAATGGATTGAATTCTTTTACTACCTTATTACATAATAATAATAATAATAATAATAATAATAATGTAGTTAAACTTACTAAAACTCATTAACTGATACATCAAGAACAGCTAGATACTGGTAATGGATACAATGATCATTACATAGTTTTAAGATATTTCAATTCATTCCACAATTTCTTTTTCAGAAAAACTGTTATACTGTAATTGACACCGATCTTTAATATTATTATTATTATTATTATTATTATTATTATTTTTAGGAACAATCTTGAGATAAAATAGATACGTTTCAATTCTAACTCTTCAAAATTCAGACAGCAGAAGAAACCCCCTGGATATCCAATATCTTTCCCAAATGAATACAATCAAACTTATTTTTCTCATGAGAAAGTGTCAACTAGGTTGCTTGTGTTGGAATTGAGAGTTATATTTCCATCACAATATATATAAAGGCTGTAAATATTTATTTTACTTTATTTTACATACATATATATATATATATATATATATATATATATATATATATATATATATATATATATATATATATATATATATACATACATATACACACACACACAAGCTGTAAACTAAAACAGAATCAAAATTATTATTCTAATCTAATATAATTATTCCAAATAAAATTACAATCATTCAGTGACAGGACAGGACAGGACAGGACAGGACAAGAGAAGAGAAGAGAAGAGAAGAGAAGAGAAGAGAAGAGAAGAGAAGAGAAGAGAAGAGAAGAGAAGAGAAGAGAAGAGAAGCCAGATCAGATCTTGGGATCGCCCGAGGCCACTGAGCTCACAGGCCAGGATCAGTAACTGACTCTTGCTCTAATGTTATCTGTTTGGATTACCTGTCACAACCTATTATAGCCTTTACATGCCTTTATATTTGGATCTGTGTAGGCCCTGAAAATCTTCCCAGGCAATCAGGGGAGAGGTCAAACACAGATTTGCATCATTAATGCCAAGGCCCTGAACTAAGATACACTTTCATTTGAACTAAAAGCAAACACACAAACTTTCTTAGGACAGCTTATGTAAATAAGGATGATAAATGAGCTGATACATTATGTGATCCAAACCCACTTTTATTTCCACAGTGCAATTACCTGTATCATTTCATTATTAATTATACTATGTGCTGCAATTTAAAAAAAAACAGAAGAATCGAGACTTTTTTTTTTACCATGTTCCTGTAACCAAAATTGTGTCATGCAAACACCAGAAAAATATCAACAGAACAATTTACAGTACAGTATATCAATAACTTTATTATATATATAAATTATATAATATTATAAATACTGTAATAAAAACATACTCTAAAAAAATATTTTGTGTTGCAATATAGCAGAAAAGATGTAGTACTTTCCACATTGATTAAGTCAGTTTAAGTGTGAACTTGAAAATATTAGGTAAATTCTACATTTGTACTCAATTCAGTCATGTAAAAATGTATGTTTTACCTTATAAATATTATTAATGATTGACTGTTATATGTATAATGCTCCATCAAAGTAGAAACCCTTGTCATATTAATTAGCTAATTTGAGAATATTTCACAGGTAAATGAAATAAGTAAAATCTACTTAATGGGTTTATTGTTAGCAAGTTGATTTACACAATTTTTATCATTGATTTCTTGTTTTGTGGAGTCTGAAACTCATAACATGCCATAAGCATACCTAGGGAAGGTATCAGTGTTAAATAATAATTGAAATGCTAGTACACTTTTAAAAGCATGGCTTAATTCAGTGCTACATTGAGTGTAATGTACAGACAGTGAGTGAAATTAACTTGAAATAGAGTATTGTTAATTCAACTTTACTTGAGTATTTCTTATTAAAGCCACCAAGAATTGTGTGTAGCATTTACTTGAAAATGCACTGCTCAAGATTGAACAGTAAGCATCTTCCCTTTTGCTCCAGTAATAATTCTATTAGGAGAACTGGAGACTTTAGTTCAATTGCAGGATAGAGTGTTATGAAAGAAAAGGCATAGGAATCTAATAAAGCACTTCCATCAGTTATGTAAGCCATACTTTTACATTCTGGTAAGCACCATTTGAAGAGAGGAAGCTGATTTAAGTGCTGAGTTTAATGAAAAACCACATAGACAGACAAAGTGAAATTAAATAAAGACTGCATGTGTTGCTATGTGTTCAATTACGAGAAACAAAATAATTTTGGCCATGTTCACCACTGCACACGGCCTCTTCCTCTTGTTAGTTCTGCTTAGGTGCAGAAATAATTTAACATCCCCTTTTTCATTCATGAAATATGTAAAACACTGGAATAAGGGAAAGCTGCAGCTTGAGTGGATCATCACTTATTTTAGGTAATTACCCACACACACATGAACACATACACACTGGTTGTTATCAGAATCATCATTTACTCACACTCATACCATCCCAGATGTGTATGAATTGAGTCAGAAGTGACATGATAAGCGTGGGTGAGAAACAGATCAACATTTAAGTCCTTTTTTACTATCAATCTCCTATTTCAGTTTTATTTTCACATTCTTCTTCTTTTGTTTTTGCTGATTTGCATTCTTTGTGCATATTGCCACCCACGACCGTAACCAGGGATTGAACATTAGTGAGGTCCGTGGTGAGGTGGAAGACTTTTACCAAAATTACACCTACAAATGCAACATATTCTATACTTCCAATTTTTATTGCAAATTTAAAGGGCAGAAACCAGTAATGAAATTATGAAATTATTTTTTATTCGCAAATGCAGTTAACAATATTAATACTGAATTTTTGTCTCATAGAAATGCAAATTAGACAACAAAGCATTGATTTGGAGTTGGGCAGAAAATGTACTCATATTAACTTCAGAAATCAGCAAAAGTTCATTAACAACTCATTTATCTAGGGCTATGTTAACTCATATTAAGATTATCCAAAATAATAAATTGTTTTCCTTTTGTCAGACTCTTAATTAAAGGTGCACTTTTTCCCCTTTAAAAAGTTTAACTCCTAAATAATTATACTTTTTAAACATAAGTATAAAATCGTGAGCACTCACATGAGATGAGGACTCTAGTCACGTCAGTGACATTATAAATATGTTTAATTCTACATTCTGTTTTGGTCATGTGGTGTCTTGTCATGTGATTTCCTGTTCCCTCAAGTGATCTCGTCGTGTGTTTCCCCTGTTCATATGTCTTGTTTTCATTGGTTCATTGGTTGATTACTTTGTTATCAATTCTACATTAGTTTATCATTGGTTTTAATGTATTAGTCTTGTTATCTTGTTTTTAGTTCTGTCTGTTCATTGGTTGTCTTGTTACCCATGTCTGTTTATTTAAGCCCTAATGTTTGCCATTGTCTAGTGTCAGGTATAGTGAATGTAACTTTGTTGTTTTGTTCCAAGACAAGCCAAGTCAAGTGAAGTCAATCCAACCCAAGCCAAGCTTAAGTCAAGTCATGTTTTGTTTATGTCTAGTCTACAGTCAAGTCATGCCAAGTCAAGTCGTTATGTTATGATTTGTTTACGTTTGTAGTCAGGGTTCACGTTTGGAAATAAACCGCACTTGAGTTCATCACTTCACCATCGTCTCTTTGTCTGTCTGTTTCCAGCATCGTTACACCAGGCTTTAAAGCTTTTTTTGTAAAATTTTGCTTTGTAGTTGCCTTTATGACAATTTACCATTGTTGTGCATAGTATCCAGAGTTCAACTATGGTATTAGCAAGATACTCACAGATAAAAAAAATATCACCATGGTTAGATGCAATTAAGATATATATATATATATATATATATATATATATATATATATATATATATATATATCTATGGAATTTGTTATGAAAAACAATATCTTAAACACATGTAAAAATAATCTCCATAAAAGTGACTTTTATTGCCCTAATATACAATATTTCATATTTTGGTAGGCTAATAATATTCAAATGTATTATAAATACATCCACTATTTCTGGCAATATACCATAGTTACTACTACAGTTGTTGCTACATTAACTCTCCAGTATATTTCTATAGGGGTGCTGATTTGTGGAATGAAAAGCCTATAATTACCGGTGTGAACGGAACAATGTTTTCCTGTTTAGCTCACTGTAGTTTAATATGACGGGCTGTTTAATCTGGTTTCAACTAGCTTCAGCACAGAGCCTTTAACTGTCTCATATCACATGGGTTTATAACAGAGAATTCTGTGTCAAATTCAAATGGGTCGCACACGACTCAAACTGTGTTAACCTCGGGACAGCATGCCGCATGTGCAGAGCAGGTTCGTCAGATAAGTGAGACCGGTCCCGCTTTTACTCTGCTCGACAAATGCACTGCACAGCTTCAGGTAGCGCCATTTCGTCACACTCTTTTAGTATTTGCGGACACTTAAGGATCAAGCCAACAGTATAGACTAAATTATACATGCATGCAGACACTCAAAGGAGTTTTCAACCGCTTAATTGTTTTATTTAGTTGTACAGCCTCAAAATGTATTTTTGAATATGAAAAATTTACCAAGGTCCAGACCTCATTGCTGGTTATGGCCATGTCACCACCTACTGGGCAGGGGGGAGAATGAAGCTGAAACATTCTTTAAAAAAATCCTTTGAGTTGGGATGGCATGAGGGTGAGTAAATGATGAGAGAGTTTAAATTTTTGGGTGAACTATTCCTTTAAAGTGATAGATAAATAAAAATAGTGTCATCAGTATGACTTTCTTCAGTGGAACACTGATATTAGGCAGAATGTAAGCCTCAGTCACCATTTACTGTAATTTATGGGGGGAAAAAAGGAAGTATTTTTCTGCCCCACGGAAGAAAGTCAAAGGGTTTGGAACAACATAAGGCAAGAAAAATTACGAAGTTATTTTTCATTTTTGTGTGAACTATCACTTAAGTTCTTTAGGGGAATGGCAGGAATACTAGCGAAAGTGCTTTCCACTACATGCTATGGATTCCAAACTTTCTACTCCTGTCATTGTGCGGTTACAGAACTCTGAACAGTCTGAGATGCAAAACTGGCTAAACTGTAGACTCCAGGATGCCATTCAATTCTCCAGAGGAATCAATGTATCCTTACAGTCTGATGTATTTTCTGTACTGGCCTAATTATCCTACGATCACACCGTCTGCCATACGCTGACTCCATTGAGCTAGATAAACAAGTGCGCTGATTCCCTCTGGACAGACTTCCTCCCATGCAGAGAAGCATTCGTGGGAAAGCGATCTGATGAAGGGTTTTAATAGAGCAGAAAACATGCCTGTAGTCATATTCTGAGCAGCAGATAAAGCGGCCGTATTAAAATACGGCTGAACCACTGATGAAAACTTTACAAGTGTCTCACAAAAATAAACAGTGGTGTCTCATCATCGCCCAACAGTGACTAGATCCTGTCCTGCAGCAAACTTAGTCAGATTGCAACTGCTACGTGAACACATTATCAAATAACCAAAAAAACAATCAATTCAAATTATTTAGTTATATTGCCAAATGCTGTAAGATATTATTGAAACACAGAACAACCAGATTTTAACATGAAAATGTAATTGGTGCATGCTCATGCGAAACGATTTGTGGGAGGTTGCCACAGTGTTGTTCTGTGGTTGCAAGGATGTTTTGGTTGGTTAGTTACTGGCCCAAGTCAAAAGAGCCCACCCCCAATGATAGATATGGCTAGATATGGCTCGGGTGCCTCCTTCAATGTATTGTAGGTCTATTATTTTAACCCATGTTAATTTATTTTTTATTATTGTCTGACAAGTGAAAGTGAAGCAATTGTTTACCAGTAGCACAAAAAGGAGCATGCTTTGAGATAGTCTGTAGCACAAATGGTGTGAGACAAGTTACATGCTGAAGTTTAATACTTAGGTGTAGCAACAGTAGCAATTGTAATGTTGAAGATTGTCTTTGCAAGTAGCACTAATTAAGTCACATCCAATTAGCAGCAAATCTGTGTTTGAGTAATATAGCAAATCTGTGAAATAACTGTTTATCTCTAAACAGCTGTGAAAAGATGACAGTTTTAAATGTACACTTTTCTTAAAAGCGACTTACAGTGCATCCGGGATATGCATTTTATCACAACATACATTCCCTAGAAATCAAAAGCATTACCTTGGTGTTTCTAACTTCAGGAACACAGTCAATTTGTATGTGTATAATTTGTAATTATAATAGCCTATGACACAATATTTATGGGGACAAAACAAAAAGAACATTAAGGAGGTTTTTAACTCTAAGTAATGCTATTCAGAGTTTTGAGGCAGCAGTAGACGAATATGAACAATAGTATTTGGTTTTGAGGGAGGATTGATTCCCTGAGGGGAAAATGACTTATGTGAGCCAAAAAGTGTCAGCCTTCCCGGTGCCCTCACTCGCTTCTAAACGGATGCCAAAACACTGAAGGGTGTGACAAACAATTAGGGAACAAGCCTGGAAAACAGCCACAAAAAAGACACATACTTGGCCACCCGTTAGCCTTAAGACTGCTTGTCGTTGAAACACATGAAAGGGATATGAAGTGTAGGCCTGTATCCTGAATATACAAACGTATTCAAAATCTAATTTAAAATGGCAAATAGACTGATAGATTGATTATGAAAAGTCTAAAACAAATGGAACATCAATAAGAATTAAGCAAGATTCTGCACTAATTCTAGTGTACATTTATGAAGTAAATTTGTTACATTGACCATATTAACAGTATAGATTTTCCTTGCTTTCATACAAGATGCTCTTTGAAACATTCTCAAATCATGCTGGAATAATGTATCAACTTGTGGAGTCAGCTTGAGTGCATGTGTAATTACATAAAAAAAGGAGACATAATAAATGCTTAGAAAAGTTTTACTCAAATTATTTAGATAATAGGGTGGACTGATAGTGGATTTTGCAGATACTGATAACTAAGGTGGTGGGAAAAGGCAGATAACCGATTAATCGGACGATAGTTTTTTTAAATCAGTTTATATAATCATAATCATTACGGGGGACTTTCAACTTTAAACACATCAGAAATACACTGGGGACTTTTATTTTTGAAATGAGAGACTTGGCTACATTACAAATGCTCTATATTTAAGTATTTGCCAAATTAAGCTTTTTATAGCATTTAACAGAAGAGGAGTTTATATGTATATATATTTTACCAGCTGAGATTTATTGATGAGGAATAAAAAAAAATAAGCTAAAAAGAAACTGTAACAAGGTAAGGATGGGAAAGGAGGAGGCAGGAACTGGCTGAACAGTCAATTAGTAATATTTTAATTAAACAAAAAGACACACAACATAAACACACATGGCAACTGAATGTGGCTCTCATTTATCCCTCTCCTCGGCTGATTAGCCCATTTGGGAGCCGGGCATGCATAGTCATGCCCCGGCCCACCCCTCCTCCTCATCACAGAAGTAATGATAACCGATGGTTCCAAAAAGAAACTATCAACACCGATTACTCTGTAAAACTGATATATCGTTCAACCTCTTGATAAGTCATTTGTAATAAAAAAAATAAGAATAATGTTACAGAATACATTTTTTTTTTTTTAAAAAAAAAAGCTAAATAAAAAGATTTTAATTTGGGATCAGAATTTGAGACCCCACTGTAGGTCACCTACAATTTTTTAAAATACACTGATGACATTGCATTACAGATTTCTCACCTGAAAGCCGAAGGAGCTCTCATCCATGGGTGGAGGAGGTGGGAAGGCGGAGGGGCACTGAAGCCCGCTGGTGTCAACAGCAGGTGGAGGAGGTGGAGGATAGTCCCCTGTGAAAAATACACAAGACACAGCAAGAAAAGAGTTCAATCAAATACTCTTAAAACATTCAAGATGCACCGTGATACCATGAGCCAATATGATAAACTGTCTTACTCAGGGATAAATCAGTTCATCACAGGTCAGAGTGGGCGGAATACCTTTAAAAAATCTGATAGATCAAACTGATATAAACCCACTGCACACCTAGATGTCTAAAGGAGAGATTAGAACGCATCTTAGATGAAAGCTTTACAGAATATAATACTATAGCATGTCACTTATAATATCAAAATAAACATAATGATTAACTACGTTAAAAAAAAAAAAGATCTTAAATCTACAGCACTCTGTCAAGTATGAACACATCAAAACTTGTTTGAGCATCCCAGTCAGCCTGACATAGCAACATTGGCACAACCAGTGGAGTGAGTTTGAGGTGGTCATTTGTTTGTCGACCAATGAAAGACAGGGGAATGTTTGGGAAACCTGTTGGGAAACCTGTTTAAAAACAATCAATATTTTTGCAATTTCATTGGGTGACATTCGAGCACAGACATGTTTATACACTTCAGTTTGAAATATGTGTGTGTGTGTGTGTGTGTGTGTGTGTGTGTGTGTGAGAGAGAGTTGATTTTTGTGGTTTATTTAATTTTTTAGGTTACAAACTAGTAATTACAAGGGTACTATACTATAAATTTGGTTTATGAGGACATTTCCATATCCCAGCCAGTGGTCCCCACGAGGGAAATGGCTTATTAAACATTTTTTTTTTTTTTTTTTAAATGTACAAATGCTAAATGGTTTCTGTGAGGGTTAGGTTTAGCGGATAGAAAATATAGTAGATCTGAAATATAGTTAGATCTGTATAAAATCCATAAAATGCATGTAAGTCTATGGAGAGTCCCCACAATTATATAAAAACAGGTTTTTGTGTGTGTGTGTGTGTGTGTGTGTGTGTGTGTGTGAGAAGGGTGAAAGGCAGTGGGGTTTAAACATACTTAACATACTGTCCCTGACAGATTAACGCATATAATGACAACAATTTGGTTAACTAAGGCAGTCTAATCTGTAGTAAGCAGGTGATTGTAGAGATTGAAAATCTAAGTACTGTGCTCAAAACAAGTGAGATGGGATATTTCTCCACCAAAGAGCACGACAACAAGCCAAATGCAGAGTTGTAAAGTCCACAGCTAATCCAGGGATTGGGTTCCACTGCATGTTTCAGGCAGGATCAGGATCTGCTCACCAAATTATATTCCGATTTGGCTGCACTCTGTGTCCAATTTAGGTCTGAATCATTTGACCGTCTAAGTACCAAACCAGACAAGAGCTTTTCAAATTAAAGCCTTTTTAGAGGACACCATAGAAACTCACAGTCATGCTTTACAAGTCTTTGAAGAGACTTTTGGAGTTTTTATCTAGACCAGAGTTTTATCCTTAGGGTCTGAATGATATTTAAAATTGTTGTTTTTCCAGGTCTACTGGATAAATGAATTAACGGTGTTCTTGAAATGAATGAAAGAAATCCTGCTAAAGGGATCCAGAAAATGTCACATTGCCATTTTCTTTGTACAGTATAATGTTACTATGATCAATGCATCAGATATTTCCCAATGGCACAGGAGCTTTTTATGTAAACTGTTTATGTAAGAATCTCATGACCTCTGTGAAACATCTTGCAGCTATGGCATCTCAAGCATTTAGAAATAAAAAGGGAAAAAATGTCTATCTCGTCCGTTTTCTTTTTTTTTTCTTGTTCTCTTTTTCTCTCAAATGGCTTTGTTCACATGATCAACTGGATCCTGGACTTCCTGACTGGGAGACCTCATCTTTTTGCACTACTATGTACTGGTCAGAGCTGCACTGTCTCTCACTCTGTCTATTGTCCTGTTCATTGTTAGTAATTTATTGTACGGTCCCGTACTTTTTGCACACGTTTGCACGTGCACTTTATATAGGTATTTTATTTAGTCTGTGTAGTCTCATGTGGTTCTGGGTTTGTCCTATGTTGTTTTATGTAGCACCATGGTCCTGGAGGAATGTTGTATCGTTTCGCTGTGTACTGTACTAACTGTATAGGGTTGAAAAGACAATAAAAACCACTTGAGAACCAAAGAGCGGTCTTTACCGTAAAAGTTGCAGGGATTCCTATGAGCTCAGGAATCATCAGGTCAACTTTATGTTCAAATCATGAAACATCTCACAATGTGCAACTTTCATCTCACAATTCTGAGGTTTAGTAATTCGCAGCAAATTCTAAAGAGGTCTCGAGAGTGCACCGCCTCATGCCACACTGTTACAAAACATGTACCAATGACATATATGTGTTCTGTGGTGTGAGGTCATTGAGTTTGGGGCATGTTATCTGATTTCTGGATGGGCTATGGAGAGACCAGGGGGCTCCTGTGCCATGAATAAGAGAGGCTCCATTTATGCAGACCGGGAAGTGAAGGCAGTGCTCACTCACTAATGAGACAACCAGCAGGAACACTTACTTATTACCACACATTTCCACTCGTTCTTTATTGAGCAATTACACTCAAGTACCGGCTTTGTGAGAGCTGAATTCTAATCAGTAATTAAAGTTATTTGAGAGGACCATGAGAGGTATAATTGGTAATCAGAAACATGAATGTTGTTATGGGTTGAGTAAAAAGTAAAAGAAAAACAGGATAGATGAAAATCAGTAGAGCATAAGAGCGCAGATGAAACCCTCTTCCTGCTGGAACGGGACGATTATGTGTGCATTTCTGAGATGTGACCCGTAATAAAATGGTTTTATTCCAATCCAATCAAAGTGCTTATGCAGATGTGCTATCTGTTTGCATACACAGTAAATGCTCACTTCATCAGATAGTTTATACAGTATGTGTTAGCATTTTAGGGCAGTTTGAAACATAACACTATAATAGAATTATATAATCTATGTAATCTGGACTTTTCACTGAGCATATTCAACGGGTCAGCATTTGTTTTCACTTTAAAGCACAAAAGTTATTTAAAAGGAATAGTTTACCCAAAATTAAAAGCCATGTCATCATTTACTCACTCTCATTTTGTTACACAACCATATGACTTTATTTCTTCTGCGGACAACAAAAGGAAACATTTTGAAGAATGTTCTGATCGCTCTTTTCTATCATATTACAATGAATGGGGACTGAATCTTTCATGCTTCAAAAAGGATACAAAACCACCATAAAGTATCAAATATTTAGGTTACATGACACGTGCGCTGTATTCCAAGTCTTCTGAGGTCCTACAATTGTCAATAATTCAATAAAAAGGTTCCCTTCCATTGAACTGTTCACTTTTGAACTACTTTTATTCAGTAAGTTCAACTGAGAACCATGAAGGAATCATTCAGACAAGATCAACCGATTCATTGAAAAGATCCGACTCAAAAGAATGATTCTGTCACAAATTGAACATCGGTACTTCTCTCAAGAACTCTCATTAACCCAATAAATAGTGACAAAAATGTTAATATGTTCCTCACACAAAGCTATCATATGGCTTCAGAAGACTTGGAAAATAGTGCAAGAGTTTTAAGGACCACCTAAAGAATACTTTTATATGAAGCTTGAAAACTCCAGTCCCCTTTCAACATAATTGCATGGGAAAAAGTCAGCAATACATTCTTTACAATATCTGCTTATGTGTTCTAGGGAAGAAACAAGCAAGTGTTTGGAATGGCATGAGGGTGAGTAACGACAGATTTTTTTTTTTTTTTTTTGGAAGAGCTTTGCACTGTATAAAAATATCTTTATTAACTTTGTGCAACCTCTGTCCATCTGGCACTGATACTGGGACAGTAGTTGACAAAGATATTATTTCAAAGGTGCATCTATTCTCAGCCTATTTATGAGATGACAATTTCTGCACTGACAGATTCAGTCATGCACTCGAAATGCTATTCATAGAATCCATGTAGCTGTTGCATGTTTATTTGGTACATATATAGATGCATTGACATGTGTGTCTACTATCCGAATTCCCTTACTGCAGAAGTTGAAGCCTCTCTGCATCAGCATTTAATCTCACCACAGTAAACTAAATTAACTGCTGGGTGCATTTGGCAGTGAGGGGCTCCGGTTTAGTTGTATCACATGAAACTCATCTGCAGAGTCTTGGGGCACACAGAGCTATTGCATCCACTATTTTAACATTCTATCACACCCTAAAACACATAAACATCATCATCAAACCACTGATGAAATCTGAACAGAAAATGTGCTCATTGCTGATCCACAGATTTTGAGAGTAAACTGCAAATAAAAACAGTGTCAGCCATTTTGTTTTCCTTTTTTTTCTTCTTTTTTGATCTTTTGTTGACAACATTTTATTCTTTCTTATTTCACAATCCCTCTAAGCCGGGATAAGATAGTATTTGACAGAACCTGAAATTTGAAATATTCTGTCAGCTGCATAAACCTATAGTCCTTCACAGGGAGAGAAGGATAAAGTGTTATAATGACCAGTGTGACATTTCCAATGTTTTATCTTTGAGTCACTCTCAAAATGTGCTGTGGCAGGGAGACCTAAACACATAATTTTATCTGTAATCATCCATGCGGAGTTTGTCTACCTTCCTGGTTCAGTCTTGCTCTTAATTAGCTATGATATACAACTAACTGATTTATGGCTTCATTTGGCTGGAAACACCATTCTGGGTTTGGGGTTTTTGGAGATGTCCTGCTAAAAGCACAGGGAAGTGGTCAATATTTGTTTGTGCACTGTAAAAATGCACCATTTTTAGTCATAGTTAAAAAAAAAGTCACTTTGTCAAAAGCCTGCGTTATCCATCACATTTGATTATATTGCATTTAAAACATTATTTTTCTCCTTATATCTGTTATCAGTTATGTACATTTGGGTATTTAATGTTAAATTTAGTCTTGCTTAGGGCATTACTTTAGTGTTGTGTGTTACTCTGATGTTGTGTGTGTGTGTGTGTGTGTGTGTGTTTTATCTGTGTGTAACACTGTGCACTGTCTATACATGTTTAGCCATGAATCATGGAATCAGGCAAGGCAGATAAGGCAGAATTAAGTATTTAAATTAGGTTGGTATGTTATAGGTTGGTCAATTAATGATATATATTAGGCATGCACCAATAGGAAAGTTTTTGGCCAATACTGATACTGATTTTAACAAAAAACTATAGGCCGATAGTGATACAGATATTTTGCAACAGATTGTGTCATCTGTTTCACTATGGAATGCTTAAAAGATGTATAAAGAGCTGTTTTACTGTTCTAACAATAAATCATTTCCAATATATATCATTTGCAATATCTGATTTCTCAGAAGTCAAAGTCTGCTGGTTTCAAAGTGTTTTGGATGGTTTCCCTCATCATGTAGCCTATAGGTAAGTGACGCTTTCACAACTGTCCCGTCCGTTTATGGCGTTTTATCCGCATTAATGTGAGAACAAGAAAGAATGCAGATTTTATATGTTCTTAGGAGTGCCAACCCTTCTACATACTGTGGCTTTTATTATTTCTGGATTGTGCATTTGAATTAACAATGTTTTTACAAAGTGTGTTACAAATTAATTATAAATAAATCCGCTTGTCATATCACCATTTTAATTTTGTCAATACTTGCCCGATAAATATCGGCAGCCGATACATTGGTGCATCCCTAATATATACAGTTATGAACTGTAAAATACACTGGCACCAAAATGCCATATCTCAATGTCATACACATAGTAACTATGTTTTTGTTTGTTTGTTTTTTACAGTTAATTAATGATAACCACATATTCAACCAGTTTATTGTTATTATTATTGTATTTTTTTTACATAAATTTATATTCTTACAGTGTAGGGATTTGAGTGGAATTCGAGAGGAACAGAAAATAAAGTTTAACATTTTAGAGGCATAAAAGAGGGATTAAACTATTGTGTCAGAGCAAAATGGAACAAATACAACCGAGAGGTGATGCCCTCAAATCCACAATCCCAGCAGTGAGATCTTTAATAAAAGGACCTTAGCATTAATTTTTGCACTACCAGTGAAAAGTAATTGCCCTGGAAAAAAAAATACTTGACTCTTAAATGAAAACTAGCAGGGGGTAAAAATTCAGGAGCCTGCAAATGAGGACAGTTTAGATATAGAGACTGCTACACGAAGGCAAATGGAAAAGCATATGAGTAACTGGGTATATTTAATTCACATGCAAGCAAGGGACTTATAAATCTGTAGCGGCCCAAGGAGGACACGTTCCAAAAAGTTTTCATTGAAAATGGAGAGACAGAGATGAAAAGTGAAAGTTCCTTCCACGCATGCCACAGGGATCAGTAGAGTACAGTCCACTAGTTGAAAATAAAACAAAGGAATGTTTGCTGGATGAGAGTGTGGGCCATGTATCAGACAGAGGGGAATTCACTATGTCATTTAAAGCAGGCAATTCACATGGCAGGTGAAGTGAGGCCTCAGGTTCATGTGAGGACCTGCAAGGATTCACGTCCTACCTAGGTGTGAAATTCTACAGGAAACATGGCATCTGGTTTGCTCTTAGCTTGTATTGGGCCTTATATGTTTGTGCAGTTACGAAACACTGCGGATAAGGCACAAATACTAGCTTTACTATACTATATGTTCTTAGTTTTAAGATATATTGGCCTCAATAGGTATTGGACACTTTAGTAATGTTTCAAAAAGTTCAAATCAAGTGGCATCTGCCAACAAATCATGCTAGACTTTTTTCCAAAACCAATTTTTTTGTTGTCTATTTTTTTCTATGACTTTAAACCAACTGGTCTCAAGGTCGTTTTTTTTGTGGATGAATGAAGTCAGTTCCTCTCAAGACTAACAGAATAACAACAGGTGTAGTTCATCACATCAATAATAATGTTGAACATAAAAGTACATTTTTTGTCAATTATTTGTATCTACATAAAATAAAAACATGTTAGTCCAACAATATTCCCCTCAAATGTTATCCCAACTAGCCTAACACAGATGTCTGAACAAACAATTTCATATTAAACAATGTTGCTGATCTGCGAGTTCCCAGCATGCACTGCAACATAAATTAAGCAGTCATAGGCTTATTTTTTGCTGTCGCTTGCTTTATTTATGCTGTTATTGTTGTTGTTTGTTATCACTGTTAGTCAATAGTTGTGTAGTGATGTTAAGAGCTCATCTTTTAAATTAATGAGTTTTGTTGATCGTCACGTTATTGAGGTTTTTTGTGTCAAGGCATGAAGTCTATTGTGTGTCAGTGTCAAACAATTTTACATAATGCCTTCCCTTGCAAGACATACCTTTGTTCAGAGGCAAAGATTGCCGTTAACTTCATGTAAAAGTAATTGAAATGGTGACAAAACATCTAGGTTACTGTTGTAACCTCCATTCCCTGATGAAGCGACAATAGGGGACTTTCTTGAAGGCCTCGGATACATCTGAACTTGAGAAAAGGCCAATGAGAATTTGGAAGACATAATTTGCAAGTCCCTCTCCTGGACATATGGGTATAAAGGGAGGGAATCATGCATCTGTTCATTCAGGTTTTGCACTGAGGAGCTGAGAATAAGGTTCGGCCATTGCAGTGGCTCGGTTCAGCGACGTGGCCCGGGGGGGGATCACAACGTCTCGTTCCCTCCATCAGGGAACAGGAGTTACAACAGTAACCTAGACATTCCCCCACTGTCACTCACTTCGACATTGTGTCGAGTGAAGCGACACAAGGGGTCCCTATTCAATCACGCCATGCGTTGAACTGTGTACGTGCGCTGCTGACGCAGGTGAGGGCAGGCAGTTGCATGCCAAAGCAACAGGCTGCGTCAAACTGCATGTACCCTTCCTCAATCCCCCATAAAAATCGGCATTAATTTTTTAGGTTCCTGGCATCCCGGATGGTGGGAACAAAGTGATGTGACAAGCATGGGAGCAGGCCGCGCCAGCAGTGCCTTTTCTCTCTATATGATTCTCGCATAGAGTAAAAGTGGCTGGGGCCATATTAATGCTACTACATGCATAGGGGAAGGGGTTCTTTTCCAACTCCTATTCTTTCAGGGGGAAAAGACCCTGCGGAGACCACCAAATGCCCAGGCTGGTGGGAGAAAAAGAGTGTCAAAATACGTCACATGGGTTTTCAGGCCACACATGGAAATGGCGCGGTGGTAGATCCTACATGCTTAGAGGGAGGAGTTGCTACAAACCGGGGGGCAGTGGTTGACCGTACCGTGGAAAATACACACAGTTCAGTCCAATCCCACGCTGACGGCGGCCCGGGCAAGCATGTCGGCCATCTGGGCATCAGCCTCAGATTGGGGGTGGGCAAGGGGGCTTGTGGTTTGTGGGGATCTACCCGGTGTAACAGAGCCTGCTGCTATCCCAAAATCCTCAATCCTGTGGGAAGATGCAGCGACGCGGGGGGGCGGCTGAAGTGGTGTTCCTCTTTAAGAAGGGAAGCCACGATCGCAACGTTGCCATGGACAAGTTCTCGCAGTGAGAACATGAACTGCTGATATGCGCCGTAGATCCAACAGCAGATGCTCTACAGAGGTGAGTGGAACAGTGGTGATCTCAGCTCGTTGATCGCACAACCGCTAGTCTCTGAATGAAGAAATCTGAATGAACAGATGCATGATTTCCTCCCTTTATACCCGTATGTCCAGGGGAGGGACATGCAAATTCTGTCTGCCAAATTCACATTGGCCTTTTTTCAAGTTCAGAGGTAACCGAGGCCTTCAAGAAAGTCCCCTAGAGTTGTTTCACTTGACACAACGTCGAAGAGTGTGACAGATTTTCGATTTGTGAATTGATTGTTGGCTGAACAAGAAATGTGTTCTCTCAACTAGAATTTTTGCTTTTAGTGAACAAACAAATTCACATTGACTAAACAAAGCAATGTTACTGAGGACATTTATTATTGTCTTGCGACAATTCAAAAATCTTCTGCATCTTGTTGTGTTAAAGTTTTTCGTGAATTTTTTTTGCTTGCAAAGTGTGTTTCTAAAAAGTGTGCGCTATACTTCTTTCAAATAAATGCCACGTATTTGATATCTGTTATATAAAGGCATTCATACATTTTTAAGTGTGCCCTAAGTGTCCAAATACTTTTTGAAGCCACAGTTTATGTGGGAATTTGAATATTGAAGTATACGTATTTATCTGAATAAAAACATCACTACAAAACTCCATGCAGTTTTGTCAATAAGCAGCCATTCGCAAGAAGGTTATTTGAAGATTTATTTTAAAAAGAGAGACCACATTGCTGGAAACAGTAGACAATTCATTCGAAAACGTTTCATGGGTGAAATGGATAAGAGCAACAATAAAATTGTTAAGTATGTGAGCTGTCTGCACAGCCTTTTGTCCAAGCAAGCAGCATATGCCTGTGGTTTCCACGGGAACGTTAAGATTTTCATTTGTGGGTTTCCTGTCAGGTTTCCACAGAGAGACTTATGTGGAGTGTCTGACATAACAACCGGTAGTCAGTTAGCTGTCGACCAGCCAAGTGTGGAGAGAGAGTGAGATGAGAGAGAGACATAAAAATACAAAAAGAAAGAAAATATCTCACAGGAAGCAAGAAAAGCAGAACAACAAAAAAAGAAAACATTTACAAGAAAAACAAATGAAAAACCACAAGGTGATACAGCGAGACATCTGCAAGCTGTGTGTTAGCGGCTCCTCAAAGTCCTCTTCTGATTTTGCAAGAAAGACATGCCTCAATTTCAGTGTCTCTATTCATTTCGTCACTGACAGATAATCCTGCCTTATGATAATCAGTGGCTAGACAGCATAGTAGGCAATGTAAAAACACAACTTTAAGCCACTTACCACCTAAAAACTGTGTAAATGTGTCTAACTCAACATAAGTTGAATTTTGTACAAGAATTAGAGGCACATCCTCTTAGCCGTACTTAAAGGACATGTCACTAACATACAGATGCCTTAATACTGTAATCTCTGGTCTGATGCCAGTGGGAACTGAACTCAATAATATGATATATCATTTCCAGTGACAGGCTGAGGACTGACCCTGTTTCAGAGATGGAAATGAACATATGACATACATCTTAAAGACATGACAGTTTTTAGTCCGCTTAATTCAGACCACTACGTGGAGTTTGTGTCTCACTCGAGCCGGGCAAAGAGATATGAAGTCGAATGAGATCATCACAAATGAAAATCTGAAGCGGTTTGATTTGGCCTAATTTTTCTTAAACCACCAACTTACATGCAGAAGCAAATGGGAAATCCTGCTATCTTTTGGAGGCTTATCGTCATAACAGAAATCAATTCTGAAAAATGAAAGTACTGTACATGTTAGCTAAAGGAAATGAAGATGTTTAAAATATGTGTCAGTTTGCATTAAAGTAGAAGGCAATGTAAATTTCGGCAAGCAAAAATAATGTACTCTTATTTTGCAGTAATAAATCATTCATGCCAAATTTGGCAACAATAAATGCCAAATAAATGTAATGTAAATGTAATGTAAAAAATTGCATCTAAATGGGCAAAGACACAGAGACACAGCTCTCAATCACATTCTGAGTGTCCATCATGTGAAACAATGTCCTTTTTAAGGAAAGTCATACCACTTGCTGGCAATTTTGGCAACACCAAAGGGTGGCTATTTTCAATCTGGGCATTAAACATGCAAGCATAGGATTTACTCCTCATCTACTTGAACATGGAAAGACTGAAATCTCCAAAACTGCTTGCATTTCAATACTGTATTTTCACCAAGAAAATCTGAAGAAAACGGTCTCATAAATGTTGCATCTTTAGCTAAAATCAGGCTTAATAACTGTACTTTTCCGAGCAATAACATGAGTCACTTTACCAAGACTACTTTAATGTAATAGTTCAATGAAAAATGAAAATTTGATCATTATGTATGTCGCTCCAAACAGGTATGACTTTCTTTCTTTTGTGGAACACAAAAGGCACATTTTTCAAAGGGATTATTTGCCATACAATGAAAGTGAATAAAAACTCCTGGCTGTCAATCTTGAAGAAAAACTAAAAAAACGACCACAAAAATCACAGTAAAAGCAATCAATATGACTCATGCCCTTTATTTAAAGTCATATGAAGCCATATGATCACTTTGTGTGAAGAACAGTATTTGAAACTTAAGACTTTTTTCACTCTCAAATCAAATCATTAATAAACTCTGAAAAAAAAAAATATGGTGGTTGCATCAATGACATCATACCTCAATGGTTCTTACAGCAAAATGTCATGATGTTTGGACATGTTTGGAGATGCGATGAGAACCAATAGCTGGGTCTCCATTCAAGTAGTCCATATCTATTAGCTTTGAAGTCATGTAAATGCTAGTGCACTTCTAAACGTTTACAAAATAGTTTTCAAAGGATACAAGCATTTAAAATCTGCACTCTCTCTCTCTTCTGGCTAAAAAGACTCAGGAACATCCATGAAGTTTTATGGAGGTTGAGAAACCTTGTCCGATCAAATGCTTTCTAGAATGAGAACAAACCCTCCCCCTACACCTGTTAGAGGTGCTACAACAGCGCTGATCATGCCTTTGCAGGGCACGTAAAGGGAGTACAATACATGTCGTTGGGTCATCCCAAACAAAATTGCCAACAAGAATTACTTAAAAAGTTAGTTCTGACTGACCGTTATCAACTTTCAGCCATCTGAAGCCCTCACAGTGGAGGGTAATTGTCTTTGAAGAGAATAGGCAATAGGGATGATCACTTCTGAATGGGATGCACCAACATGGGAGCTGGATGCAAGGAAAGTTGCTGGAGTTTATTTATATTTTTCATGCAGCTGAAGGATTCTAGGGATGTACAGTTTGAGTAAGTGTTCTTTATTCTTTATGCTTATGCATTGTGATTCAAAATATGGATATATTATCTTTTACTTGCTTGTTTTTTTCAATCATCTGCACTGGACTTGCACAATGGCTCCAGCCACGTCTTAAGCAAAGACTGTGATATGCTGTGCATTTGTGGGCTGGTTTTGGATTAATGTTGTCAGTTAGATCATTGTTCGGTTCTCAAGTCTTTAGAAAATCTTTCTGGTACTGAGATCACTTCTCAAGTTTCCCTGGTAAGTGGCTCTGGCATGAACAGCATAGTGGAAAAGGGGTATGTCTGTGTGAGTGTGTGTCTGTCTGTGTGTCTGTCTGTCTGTGTGTGTGTGTGTGTGTGTGTATGTGTGTGTGTGTGTAAACTAATGCCTATTGGCTATTTCATTCGACACATCCCACCCTCACTTCTTGTATCAGTAGGAAATGTGTCAAAACACCAAATCTATCTGCACTCGTCAACACTTCACAGGACTTTAAACGTTTATTCGCTAGGCAGAGGAGGATTTTCTAGTCAAAATGTGCATTAAGGTGATGGAAACGCAATGACGCAATGACCAATTGTGCATGTGTTTCTGCTCCTCAAAACAAAGCTTGTTTAGCGCGATGGGAATGTGTTCGTTGATTGGTATGGGTGCATGATGGCTTGATGTGACAATGAAAGGTTGCATTTTGGCACACAATTCTTCTAACATAGCCCTTGACATTCGTAAGTGTTTAACTCACAGCTGGTCATTAAAATGAGTCCTCATAATCCCTGAGATCAGTTTTAAGCGTGGGCAATCCCAGGTATACAGAGGCTTATATGGGCATTGCAGCCATTTCAGCCCTCATTATATGATGACAGTCCTCATTGCCAGCTCCAACATAACACTTGCATCCCATTAGATAATGACTTGATTATTGTGTGGTTCACAGACATGATCATTAGGATACACAGCATACATGCACATAGGCATTCTGTATTAAAACATAATACTAAATTAGAATCTAACACAAGCAAGGAGAAAGTCATTTCTGCCTAACCACAAACCTCTCTGAACCAGTGCCAGTATAATCAGGACAGGATTCAGATCTCTGTCAAGCAGACCGGGTGGACATCTGTTTAGGTTCAATAACTTTCAATCAGAAAGGCTAAGGAATCCTGCTGCAAGTTACACAAGATAAACAACCAATTATCACAGGGCCCAGACCTTAATAATGTTCAGGGAAATCACAGTGATTACTTTCATTTTATTAATTTGGATGTTTACATGCTTACAAGTAGCAAGTGCAATCACTATGCTTTAAAAGAAGGCTACAAACTAAAACACTCATTAACATCTCTAAAATGATCCAATCTACTGACATCATCAGTGTTTGAGTGTCTACTAAATTATCTAGACCATCTCAACTAGATCTCAACCAGTTTTCCTTAAGGACCCAGATTTTATATTGGACATCAAGTGGTGACCCAAAATAGAACCAAAATTAATCTGTATAGGCTCAACAATATGCAAAATCATAGTATGCCAGGGGTCTTCAGCAAGAGGTCTGAGACACCTAAGGGCTCAAACAAACTTTAGTGAAGAAGAAGAAAAAAATCAGAAATGCAATATTAAGTTAACTTCAACTAAAGCTAAAGTTAAAAAGCTAAATGTTCCATTGTTCCTCCCATATTATTGATTATTATTGATTATTAGTATTGATTAAAATGAAAATGTAACGTATAAGCACATGACAGCACATGAATAAAAATGATCACCAAATATTTTAATTAAATTTAAAAATCAAATATTTTATGGCATTGGAATGTAAGCATCATATCAAATACAGTACACTATAACAATGTAAATACATTTATTTAGCCTAGTACTAGGCCTGAAAATGGTTGAAGACCCTTGCCATAGGCTGAATAAACAACAACAGCAGAAGACAGATTTACTTCCCTTTAAAAAGCTGATAAGCCTATTTATTTTGCTATCCAATCTATACATTTTATAGTATTATATTATTTTAATTTAGCATTGTTTTTTCGCTGCTGTCTGCAAACCTTGCAAACAGACCTGCAACCCACCAGTTCAGAGCCACTGATCAAGACGACACAGCCTACAGTAGTAATGACAAACTGCATTACACTTACACAATCCTCAAGTGTCAAATATCCAAACAGACAATACATAGAATCTTGCACACATAAAAGGCCTGAAAACATCATTCAGAATTTACTGTACTAATCACATGTGGCATAATAGAGGAAAGACATTTACGGCTGCCACTTTCCACTGTCTGCCAAACATTGCAGATTTCAACCCTGTGGTCACTATACAAGTGGTGGCTGCCAGCCACGTGTTGACAGAACTCACATCATTGTTTGAGCTATAATAAGTTGAATTGAAAATCTTTCTCCCTATAGCCCACATGAGGAGAATGAACTTGAACCCGTGTTCAGATCTCTCCACACTCAACGGAGAGATGAGAGAAGGGTGTAAATGGATGCAAAATGATTGATGGAGGCAGCTGCATGAAACAGCAAAGATCAACACACTCGCATTAGAATTCTTGGAGAATGCTCAAGTAAAAAACTTCCAAGAAAGTTACAGTGACAGCGGAAGAAAGCGAGACAAATGGGCTAAGGCTTTCTGTCCTCCTGTGTCTATATTATTTATTATTTCATGCTTAGTCTCATGAAAATTACGAGACCGTGGCAACATTTTTGCAAAGTCCAATGTCCAACACTATATGAGGTGAGCTAATGCACAAGTTAGTCACACTGGATTAAGTGTGAAAATGTAGGTGGGTATGTAATATGCAGCTGTTAAAATGTATAATTTTTTAAATGAAAAGTGTTTCGATATCATAACATACAGTAGCAGTATGTGAGCAAGAGTTAAAAAAATAAGTGTACATAAGGTAATAATAAGCTGTTCAAGTCGTGATTTGTGTGAAAGTGAATAAAACGCACCATTATTGTAGCACCTCTAGTGTTCATTTCAAAAGGAAGCTGCGGCTAAACGTGGAACACAGCATGTAAAAGTCAGTTTGCAAAAATTTTGTTATAATTACGTTCATTCTTTGAGACTAGGTTTTATTCAGCACCTGATGGTCCCTAAACGGATAGTTCACCCAAAATGAATATCTGACATAATTTACTCACCCCCCAGGTTATTCCAAACCTGTATGGTGTTTTTATTTTTTATTTGTATTTTTTCTGGAACACAAAAGGAGATTTTTTTTTTTTTTTTTTAATCTAGGCACAGATAATACAAAATAATTTCATAGTGACAAAAGAAGAAGATTCACTGCTATTATTCAGACTAGCCAACACAGTGCTTTAGGATACTACTAGAGATGCACCGATCGACCGGCCAGGGACCGCCCGGTCAGCCTCAAGTCTTTCCGATTCCGAGCCGGTCCGTTTTGTTGCCAGCAGCGCAGGCAATAACGTCACAGCCGCACGTAAACATGTCATTGCCGTGGAAGATCTTCACTGTGAGTGAAAAATACATAAAGTTCGCAATTTGTAATATTTGTAAGTCTAAAGTAAACCGTGGGGGAACCACCACGATAACGTTCGGAAGAACAAACCTAAATAGACACTTAAAACACCATCACCCAGCTGAAAATACCGCTTTTAAAAAAGAAGCTAAAAAAGTTAAGCGGCTAAAGCTAGCCAGAGCTCAGAGCCAGCCAGAAGTTATTGGAAGTTATTGAAAATTATGGAATTCATGGCCCTGGATGACCAGCCGTTCTCCATAGTTGAGGACAGCGGGTTCAGAAATCTGATAAATTTCCTCGATACAGAGAAGGCGGTACTTTCCGACATCGCGTTGCCCGAGTGGTTTAATCTCGTGTCATGTCACACACGCAGCCTGTTACAAGCATACCTGTGAACATTTGGGTACACAAATCCAGGAGGTGAAGGGGGGTGCTGGATGGCAAAGGCAGGCTAAATACATATAAATTGTGCCGTTGTGATTTAATGTGCTGAGTAACATCATTTTTCCCACCGTGTCTGATATTAAAATCAGTGCGACACACTTTGCAAAAGGCATGGGTATTGTTGATATGGCTTCGGGATATGAAATTAAATGCTTTCGTCCAGCTGTTGTTAAATTTACATGTATATATATATTTATTTTATTTTTTTTGCCAGAGCACCAGCTGAGTCTCCTCCCATCTACCAGTGATGCTTGATTCAACTTCTCGCGTCTACTGCCTGCGCAGATTTCAACAGAGCAGCTGGGTTTTGGTTTCCAGGTTGAGGTCACAAATTATTAGATATTTGTATGGTGCGTCGATGGTGTGAGTAGGATGCGTTTCATACAAGATCTGGCAACTGGACAACCTTGGAATAATATATTGATGTGATTATTCATATAAAGTGGTTTGGGCCATAAAAATTACGAGAGTTTCCCGGGAGAAATAACAAAATGGGAGGGGGGTGGGAGATGGGTGTGAAATATGGGAGACTCCCGGGAAAAACGGGGGTGAGTGACGACAGGTGTGGTTACAAGTCGATCCCGAAGCAGCAATCAGTTTTACCTCTGATATTTGGTATCTAACGTAAGCTTAATGTCAATGTTGAGTGTATTGGACACTTCAGTTTTGTTCATAGGCTTGTAATATTTGGAATTGTTTTGTCAGACGAGTAAAAAAATAGAAAAAGGTCCATTTATAAAAATAGTGGAAAATGACATCTGTTTTGTTATATAAAGCAACTCATTTGCAGTTAATTGTTATTTCTACCTCTTTCCAGTCACAGAGCACTTTATATATCAGAAGTCAGAGAAGATCCTGTAACTTTTTTTGTAATGTTTAATCATTTTATTATGAAAATTAAATTTTGCATTGAATAAAGGTAGATTTTGTTTGTATATGCGGTCAATAGTTCTTAGAAAGAAAATCAGAATTGGAAAAAAAAAAAAAAAAAAAAAAAATCGGTATCGGCAGGTCACACTTGAAAAAAAAAAATAAAAAAAATAAAATAAAAAATCGGAAATCTGTGCATCTCTAGGTACTACACACAAGAACCAATGCTATTTTGCCATCAAAGAAACCGATACGTCATTTTAAATAAACCTTTCAGTGAATAATGACTGAATTGCGCTCTGTTCCTAACACAAAGATAGCATATGGCTTAAGAATGGAATGCAAAACACATGGAATATGGTGTAAAAGTAGAAAGGACTATTTTTATGGTGCTTGACAACCACTGGTCACTAGGAACATGTTGTTGTATGTTAAGAGTGATGTAAAGATTCTTTAATGTCTACTTTTGAGTTCCACTGAAAAAAAAAAAAAACTACAGTATGTTATTTATGTATGTAGAATGACATGATGGTGAGTAAATAATGACATAATTTTCATTTTAGGTTAAACTATTCCTTTAGGGAGAACATTGCTTTATAGGGACAAATCTTTCTGCTAGAACTGCATATTCAGATGTTTTTATTTTAATCTGTAGTGTATGCAGTGCCTTTTTATGGCTTTTTCTGATCAAATAATGTTTGAAAAAGCAACAAAACTAAACAACTTTTCTATGCAAAGCTTCTTGTGGCCTAAATCTGACTCTCGCAACCTTGAGACAACTAACCAACAACCAATCAGCATGTTAAGGACTCCATACAAGACAAGGGGTTATCTACCAGTAAGTGCATTCCCTAATTTGCATTTACACTAATCCGTAATTTTATATCAGATCCACACTGAGTTTGATATAAAATAAATATGAATGTAAACAGCAATAATCTCCCCTTATCCTCTGATAAAAAGCATAGATGTCTGGAAACAGCTCTGTTTTTTGTATGTTTACTCACCTTTCAAAAGTCAGGTATATTGTCTGACCTTATTAAATAAGAATAAGACTGAGAGTGTATTTGTGATAATCATGTATTTGAATTGATATAATAATAAAATATAACCATTCTGTTCACTAATAACACATTTTCTTTACACAGAAATCATAATCGTTAACACACTACCTCAACAACGCATTAGTATTATGTGCCAATATATGTGCTGTATTATCATGTATTGTGCTGTATTACATGCAATTATGGATTCTCTCCTCATAATATAAGGTTTCATCAATAATGTTTTAGGACGGGCTCATGGTATGAAATAATACATAATTGCTCCAGGACAAAACGTGCTGTCTGATAAACACATTTTACAACATTTATTTGAGACCTGGAAACACGGTATCTTCATTAAATGTATAAATCATAAATGCACATGCTCACCCTCAAGCTAACTCTCAATGCGGTGCCTCACTAAATACAGTTCTGAGATCAAAATCCAATCGCAATCAGACATTTGCATGAATAATATCCACACAGAAGTAGTGAGAAACAACTACATGACATGTTATTTTGTTTTTCTATAGATATTAAAGTCTAAATCGATGAAAATTAAAAATGGTATGATAGCATGTACCTTCAAGTGAATAAAAAGACCTGTGTTGTCATTACATTCAGGTTATTGTGGATCAGACATTTGGGAGCATGTCACTGGGCTGAGATGCACCAATTCAAAACAGTCTCATAATACCTTAAGTCATTTTCATTGTTCTCAAATTGTTTATCATACAAAAGCAATGTACCCATCTTTAAAGTTTCCAAGTGGCAACCCAAATATTTTGTCATTTAATCCTCTTAAATCCAATGAGACAACGAAGTTACAGGAGATAAAAGAATGGTGATGCGTCTGGATTAAATTTGTCAAAATGAATTTTTGGATTACAGGTCTGCTGCAGTCTAAACAAAAACCCTATGTGATTTTTATATGGTGTCAGAGTTCAGACACTTATGTTGATTTTGTTTTGTCCTTGTGACAAAGCTCTGACACTCTTGTTTAGCGTCTTGTCTAGTCTATGTGAGAGTGCGTGGCTTGTCCTTTTGGCACTGTCACGCATTCTCTTGTCTTGTTGGTTATTGGCACGTGTGCATTGCTCTTATGTCATCCTTGCAGAATGCACTCATGTCAATTGTTTTGCGTCTGTCTCTCGCGACCTCGTTGTGCTCGCTTTGTGCTGCACGTCCGGGTCACGATCCGCTGTCATGTTGTGCCGGTTCATGTACATATTTGTGGCCGAACCCTCACACAAATGTCCAGTCTTGTCTGTCGTTTGGCATGAGCGCATGTTGCCTTTGTCTCCGGCGATATGCGCTCGTGTCATTCGGGTGTTGTGTCTGTGAGAGCACGTGGCTTTGTTTAGTTTCTGTATTGCCACGGGTCTCTCACTATTGCGTCACACCCTGCCTCCTCGTCTGCTCATTATTAGTTGATTGGTTTCGCCTGTCCCTCATTAACCTGTTTGATTTCTATCCCATTATTAGCACCTCGTTTTCTGTCCTGTGCTGGATTGTTTCATTTGTTGGTTGGTTTTCTTCCCTGTCGTTTCAGTTCTTCGCATATTTATTTCAGTTGGTTTAGTTTGTGTTCTTTTCATTTATTTTACAAAATTTTAGGCAAATATTAAAGTAAAAGACTTGTGTTGATTTAAACAGAGGGAAATTATGTATACTGATCATTTACTTGCTGTTTGTATTAATTCTTTGATTAGGTAAAAATGTTATAAATAATTACTGCTGACATCTTATACCTTCCTTTATGTGTCTTATATATATATATATATATATATATATATATATATATATATATATATATATTTAATATATAATCAATATATTGCGGCTGTAAAATTTGTAATTGAATTAAATGCATGACATGTCGGTTAATTATTCAAATTAAACACAATTAATCACATATTTCAGTATTTCAATATTTGCTGAGTAAGGCCCCCAAATAAAGTTCAAAATAAGTGTAATACATAATAATTAATATAATAATAAATATTTTAATTATTCAGAAATATATTGCATTATTGTGGTAAAGCATTGATTAAGAAATACAAAAAAGTGTCCTTAGAACTTAATATATTGTTTGTTTTATTCCCATTGACAACAATCCATTACGATTCATCAAATTGTCATATTCTCAAAAGATACGTTCTTGCATTCCGTGTGCGCTGTTTTTAATTGCATTAAATTAACTGATACAGCTCATAAAAACATGAAGGCATATATACTTTAAAGGATAGTTCACCCAAAAGTGAAAATGCTCTCATGATTTACTCACCCTCATGCCATCCCAGATGTGTATGACTTTCTTTCTTCTGCTGAACACAAATATTTTTGGGTGAACTATCCAATTAAGTTTGAATTGCTCCAATGTGATGGTAGGAAAATACATACTTTTATCATGGAATTTTCCTACGGGTCAGGATGCATGATTATTGCATTAATTAAATTTTTTATATTTTTTTTATATCCAATTAATCACACCAAATGAATGCATTAAACTGGCATTATATATATATATATATATATATATATATATAAAAATAAATAAATAAATAAATAATCAGAATGAGCTTTATTGCCAAGTATGCTTACACTTACAAGGAATTTGTCTTAATGACAAAAGTGCACAAAAAATAGAGCAATAACACAGAGATAACAATAAAAAAAAAAATTATATTATCAGCCGTGGCCCGTGCATTTTAAGTCTAGGCCTTCAGTGCAATTTATGCCATTAAGAAAACTCAAAAGTTTCACAATGAATAAGACACTGTACGCATGTGCAAAAATTTTAGGCACTTGAAAATTAAAAAAAAAAAAATTTATTAGTTGCATAGTGAGGATTTCTTAAAAAAATAGTGCCATTTTTTTTTTTTCATTTTTCAATTAACATCATCTAAAGTCCAGTAAATTAAAAAAAATAAACTAAATTAATATTTGGTGTGACCAACTTTGCCTTCAAAACAGCACCAATTCTCCTAAGGACACAGTTTTTCTTGGTTGTTTGCAGATAGGATGTACCAATATTCTTGGTGAATTCTCCACAGTTCTTCTATCTATTTAGGCTATCTCAATTGCTTCATGTAATCCCATACTGACTCAATGTTCAGTGTGGGTCTCTGTGGGGTCATGCTATCTTTTGCAGCGCTACATGTTCTTTTATTCTATTCTATTCTATTTGCAGAAACAATGTTTGGAAGTCTAAAATGTATATTTCCTATTGACACACTAAAGCTGAAGATATAAATAAACATCTTAAGACAAATATTTTTGTTAAATCAACGTCTGCTGACTCCACAGAAGGAGGTAGCGGGCGAGTTGCTATGTGTGATGTGAGCGTATGCCACCCTGGCAGTTCATGTACACTGTGTTTTCCATCCGGACCAACACATGCTTGGCCTGAATCAACAGCCGAAGCCTCCACAGAGCCAGCGATACTGCTAGCAACTCCAGGCAGTTGATGTGCCATTGCAGGTGGGGCCCTGTTCAGAGACCTGCTCTAAAGGAACCCTTGCCCACAGAAATGCCAGATCTGACCAATAGCTGAAAGTATGGTGGCACCGTGGAGTGATAGTTATGCGCTGGGTGCCGTGGCGCCATGCCCACCTCAGGACTCAAATCTGTAGTCAGTGCTGGAGCGGTCTCATATGCATCAACCTGAGGTGAAGTACTGCCGCCAAGGATGCAATATGCCCCAGTAGCCTCTGAAATTGTTTCAGTGGCACTGCTACCTTCCGCCTGAAGGTTCTCAAACAGGCCAGCACCGACTGTGCATGCTCACTCATAAGGCGTGCCATCATGTGATCTATGCTGGAGAGAGCTTGCTCTTTTCCCAGTTGACCTGAAGCCCCAGTTGGTCGAGGTGCTGAAGCATGAGGTTCCTGTGCGCATACAATAGAACTCTTGAGGGAGCTAGGATCAGCCAGTCAATGAGAACATTGAGAAAACGAGTGCCCTTCTCCCTTAGCGGTAAAGATGCGAGGAGACAGGGGCAGACTGTAAGGGAGGACCTTGTACTGGTATGCTCATCCCTTGAAGGAAACCGAAGAAAGGGTCTGTGTTGAGGAAGGATTGATATGTGAATGTATGCGTCCTTCAGGTCGATGGCCACGAACCAAACCTGATGTTGTACTGACGGCAGGATATATATATATATATATATATATATATATATATATATATATATATATATATATATATATATATAAAACATTAAATGTAAATTATTTTTAAGAAACTCCAAATAAAAGGTTTTTCTAAATTTCCCAACAGATTATCTTAATGTGAACATTTGTGAGCAACATTTTTTAAAAACCTCATTAGCCCTATACAAACCCTTACATTGATGAGACACCTTTGCAATGATTCCCTATTACTGTTTGCTTCATCTCTTTTGATGTTCTCTACTTAATATAAAGAACCCTTGCTCAGATAATTGACACATTCACTTATCTCCATTAATAAAAAGTCAATTAGCTTGCCAAGGAATTGGGCTTATCCGCTGTAATAGAGGCCTAATGAACTGCCCTCAATTCAAGCCCTCAACTCTCCCTATCTTCCTGCACATTTTCTCACACAATTGCACATGGGCAGATACAGGACCTAAAACAGCTTTTATGTTCTGTATCAGCCTTTCAACCTTCAATTAGAAATGTTCCAGACAGGAGCTCAGAATAAGTCAAGAGGTTAGTCAAACATGAGGTCATGGCAATGAATTTAACAGATGGTTGAATGGCAGTGAACAGCGATAACAGGAAAACTTAAAATATGTTATCTGACCACTACACGCTGTCCAAGAGCAACTGGACATATAGCCAATGTTCAAATGACGAAACTGAAAGCTTATAATTTTGATAGTGAAATGACTTCTTTATTTCCAACAGTGACTGGATCTTTTACCTTTGTCTTTGTTTCTGACTTTGAACGAACAATTCAACCAGCATCTGAGATTGAACAGGTCCTTGAACAGGATGTAGTATAAAATGACAAGTCACACTTTAAGGGATGTTTCACCCAAAAATGAACATTTTGTCATCATTTTCATGACTTAAATCCTCGATTGTTCCAAAGCTGTATGACTTTCCCCCATGGACCACAAAAGATGTTAGACAGCATTACAGCCTCAGTCACAATTCACTTCCATTGTATGGAGAGAAAAAAAGAAGAAATTAACCTGAATGGCGACTGAGACTAACATTCTACCTTATGTGTTCCATGGATGAAAAAAAGTCACATGGGTTTGGAACAATATGAGGACAAGGAAATGTTAGATGAATTTTCATTTTTGGGTGAACTATCTGTGGCCCCGTCCTCCACCCTAGCACACTATCCCTTTAACATATTTAAAAATGTTGGATACTCTAAGTTATTCGCTGGCTGATATCAATTGAGGGAAATATCCAAAATATCTAAAATGCAAGACAATATGTTATGCCAATCCATAAAAAAAAATAAAAAATTATATTTTTGTCAGTCTTCATATGCTATGGCAGTTAATTGTTAGGATATCAGAAAAATAAAACATCTGAATATGTTGCTAAGCCTCGTCTTTCTATTACAGTAAGCAGCTGCAAGCTGACGGTAATATAGAGAAGCATACAGGAGATACAGTATTATGCAATGCATGAACTTCCTGTGGCAAACATTGGATAATATGTCTGATACTGGTTTTCAATTAAGCAGTGTTTAGATAAAGACTAAAAATTGCAGAAGTGTGAACCACAATGCTCATGGGACCCAACAAGCGTGTCAAAGACCTGTAAACATACTCTTCCTGGAACACATATCTTCACTCTGAAAGAATAAAAAATAAATAAATAAAAATAAAAACTATTGTCTCTATAAACCATTGAAGAACCAGGACATTAGTAAAAAAAACTGGGGTAATATGTGGGTAAATGGAATGAAATATGGAATAAGTCAAGTCATTTTTATTTCTATAGCGCCTTTCAAAACACACATTGTTTAAAGCAGCTTTACAAA